>CM073774.1:28546794-28686588 GCA_037158775.1 Hetaerina titia | reverse complement strand
TTTAATCTAAAATAATGCCTTAGACTGTGATTGCACCAGTACCCTAATCTCAATAATATAGGAACACCATTATGCTCTCATTTATATAGGCTCATATAAAGTAGTCGGAAGCGCTGAAGACTGAAAGGGTAGTAATTAAAGAATACATGAAGTGTTTCCTTTCGTAAATAATAGAGAAGTGTTGTGTCGAGTGATTAATTTACTCGCACAGATTCCAACATCAGGTATTCAATTCGCTATTTTAATGTGCCATTTTTGGTAGATTTATTCCGACAAACGTTTTCAATTATGATGCTTCTAACAAGCTATTAGAGTTTTGTATCCCATAAGATAGATTCAATATATTATGGATCAAGTGTTACCAGATTTGTCATGGTATTAACTACAATAATATACTCAGAACGCCCGACTCAGACAGAAGACAAGCCTGATGAAAGATCTGGAGCTCTCCCGGCGTATCTGTTAAATGAAATTTACTCTGGTCTTCCACAGGCTTAGTGTCTCTGTTACTGCCGACGTTTGAAAAACCGAATCGGTCATCATCCTCAGGGCTTTTGAAAGCTATTTTGCCAATTTTCTCCAATTTTGTCTCCGATTGCCTCTCCAAAGTCTCCCATTGTTCTGTCGTCTATAGTCTATCTTGGAATCTCCTGATTGGGCGAGCGTTTTGCCTGATTTTTGCTATGCATCATATAGGAATGGGTCTCCAATTGTTCCATGACTGAAAATGTGAATCCTTATTGAAATTCGTCATTTGGAGGCGGATCTCAATAGCCTCCTTGATCAACAGATCCCAGTAGGCAAATAAGCTGTATTTAGAAGCCCTGGGGATGATCACCGAGTTGGTGTTCAACTCGGTATTCGTCCCGTTTTCGGGGGACACTAACCCAGGCGGAAGACCTGAGAGGGCTTCACTCAAGAGGACAATTCTGTTGGGTTCTAAGGTGGTACCGTAATGCAGCAATGTAGGAGTAATCATAGGTGTAAAATCAAATATTTTCTTGAGACTTATAAAATTAAAGTTTAGTTCAGAAGGCGAAAGTATATACTATATTTAGACCCAGATCCAAGGCGTAAAATAACTTTTATCTTTCTCTCATTTCTCAGGCAGCCATTGGGATCTCGTTTATCCGAGTGAAAAATGACCTTGTACTTATCTGACTGCGATAATGTTTCGTGGATATGAATTCAAAGGCTGAAAATGTCTAACCCAGTTAGGGATTGAAAAGAAATACACTACGTACTTGAGCAGACGGTATAATATTACTTTAGGTGCTTCAGCACAAGGTTATTCTCTGAATTTGATACAGAGTCCTTCGTAAACTTTGTAGCGCTAAAAAAAGTGTACAATACGTGGATATCCATTACGTAGATATCCATTACGTGGATAGACCTAAATATAGCTAAAGCAATGTAAATTTTTGTAGCAGGAATGTTTATTTTTGAAGTATTCTCAATTGTAATTTCTTTGCACACTAAAAAATGTATTTCAATCCAAATGGTTTTGTCACACACTTTGTTCAAAATGTTTCCTAATGTACTTTTAAAGAATTACTAAGAATAAAATTTGTAATTATTTGGAATAACTAACCAGCTTTTTATAAAGTAGTGGCAATTAATAATCAGATTCTAAGAAGAAATACATACCGCACATAAAGAGGAAGAAAATTTGGGATAAGTAACGTTTCAAAAATCTGAGCTGTTTTCAACTAATTATTCTCTACAGATTTTAGTTATCTGATTTTATTTGACTATAAAAAGATTTATTTGTAACAAAGTAGCCAATGTGTATGATAACATTATTGTGAGTCATTCATGTGAGTTTCTGTTTAAATTTAGAAAATATAGGTATAAAAAAGTGAATTAGAAAAGTCTTTAAGGCATTGACAGTAAATTTGTAGTGATTCTTAAAATGATTACTGATGAAATATTGCAAATAACTTGGATTGCAGAAAAAATGAATGAAACAAATTTGATCCTTCCTAAGATTCTCTTCCAACAACTAAGATGGAACTCACGTGTGCACAAATTGTTTTAAAGTTCTCCTTCTAATTATATACGAGCTCCACTTTGTCTGTTTAATTTTAACCATGAATCAAGACTCCTTAAGACACCCAGTGCACGGGGACGTAATCAGAAAACACTAAGACAGATGCCCCAGGCTGTTAGCGAAACCTAATTATGGTAGAATTGACCAGGAGAAGGAGGGAGTTTAGGCACAGGAGAACTCGAGGAGAGAAAAGGAAGTTGGAGATACTTTAGGGAAATGAGGAGTTTGGCTGGAAGTGGTGGGCGGGGGAATGTTATTGGATAGGTGAGGGGAACGAGGGTGTGTCGAGCGATGGAGGCTATGTGACCGGGGGGGAGAAGGAATGATTCCGCCCGAGGTGGAAGGGGAAAGGGAACGGTTTAAGGGGAAGCTCAGGGGTGGAGGAGGTGGTTTCCAGGATAAAGTTGACGAGAGGAGAGGGGGGCGAATAGGTGGCGCGGACTGCCCGAGGAGGGGGAATTTTCGGGGTTGAAGAAGGAGACCACGTCCTTCCGCCCGGTACCAGGAGCAGTCTGTTCCCAAAAAAGGGAAACTGGGTGCAATCTATGGAAATAAAATTGGCCATTCCGGAGAATGGCACGGACACCCCTCATCCTTCCTCTCCCCTATGTCTTCCTTCTCTCTCCCTCTCTCTCCCCCACCCTTCTCATCCAATACTACCCTCACCACTATCCACCCTTTCCCCCAATCCACCTCCTCTATCCACCCTCCTTAATCTATAAGACCCACTCTTTTTTTCGTTCTGTCTCTCCATTTGCTTCTCTCGCACGAATTCTTGCCTGTTTACTCGCATAACCCCGCTCTTTGCCTGAGGGTGTGTTTCGTCCCCCCATCCCCTCTTGACTCTTATCCCTAGGTCTGTGCGATGTAAGTAGAATATTGAGTTAGTTTCCATAAACGGACGTAGTAGCGCACCTAGAAAACATGGAATTTTATATTGTCCATCAATTTCTCTCTAACATTCTCTATAAATAGTAAGATTAAGTCAAAAAATGTTCAAATCGGTCATATGTTAAGAATAAGGGTTTTATGTACGTTTTTTATCTATTATTAAGATATTGGTAACAATATTTGAAAAACATATTTTTGAAGGGGTTAACTGTTTGCCAGAACTTTTGATGAAGTTTTCAAAATAAAATTGCATAGACCAGCTGTGGTGCACTGTCTGGATAAAATGTAAAGTTTAAGTAGAAAAGTTGTGGTTCGATGATTGTTGGAATTTGGCCCGATAAAATGCCATCAAAAATAAGATAAAAGTAATACATAAGAAAGTTTTAGATAGAACAGAACTTGTGGGGAAATATAAATTGAGAAAAATGAATGAAAATTTGATAGAAAGTGTTGAGAGGCTGGGAAAGTCCAAGAATGTGAAAGATGGAAACATTTATGGAAAGTGAAAGGAAACAAGAAATGTTTGTTTTGGGAAAGAAATTGTAGAGAGCTAAGAGGCAATTGTGTGGTTAGTGAGCTGTTTTCATTGTTTAAAGAGATACAAAGAAGTATTGAGATGTACATAGCCACTGAAAGAATATCTAACACATGTAACCGGTCGTGAAATCATAATATAGTATGTAGCGAGTGTACTACAAACTTGTGAGCAGTTATCTTTTCAGTTATATTATTTATTTTTTTAAAACACTCTGTAGTTACATTGCCTCATAAATTTACTTGCCTTATACATTCTCTTTAGTTCTACATAGGTTATTCTTGCTTTAGATTTTTCCACTTTTATATCAACAAATTAACGACAATATGAATAATACGATTACCAAAACGCCAACACATTTGCATAATTTGCAGTTATTCTTTCTTGCGCTTTCTAAATATTATCTGAATGTAAAAACCGATAAAGCTGATGTTAAAAATTCCAAGTATTACCTAGATATTTTCATTCTATGCTTTGAGAAAATGAAAGTGAGAGTTGTAGTGATAAGAAGCTTCGCATATAATGCCATTTTTCTAGATCTAATATACCAAAATCGAATTTCAATTCATGATACTATATATATTCGATTAATGGAATGAATTATCATTGCTGTATCACATTACTTAGTTGATCGTAGTCTGAAATTTCGCTTTGACATCTCATTATCGATCGTTTGAAATTTCACATGATCTTCCTCTCACCTAACCATTGTGTTCACCGCCCGACAAGAAACCCTCGCTAGTATGGGTGCTACGTGTCTCTACCGACTACCTTCAAGGTCTCGTTTCCCTGATTTACACAAGCCACCTCTTACTCAACCCTTCTAATTCCATCTGTAAACCAACCATCGAACTCTTCTCGACCCATTTCTCCTCGCTCATCTCTACTTTCCCTTTTCTTTGACTTATCTATTTTCCTAGTATCACCCTCATTCTCTTCATTTTCCCAACACCTCGCTCGTTCCAACCCCCGAAAATTTAAAGCCCTATCCTTTGTTACCTCTGATAAATCGAGCGAGGGGACATCAACCAACCTCTGGAGTTTACTAGGTCTCCCGGGTACGTCAGATTCAGTCCTGGTATCACCTTACCGATTCCATCCCTTCCCGATACCCCTCTATCCGGACTATTAAAATACATGAAAAAGTTGAGGTTTTGAATATTATATTATTATCATATGCTTTACAAGTCTAAATAAACTTTAATATGATAATAGATTACACATTTTCTTTTTTTTGCCTTTAAATTCATTAAAACCTCGAAGTTACGTAAATTTGAATCTGTCCCTGTCAGTTTTTACCGTGGAATTAGTAATCTCTACTAGGCTACGGATAATTTAATAATATAACGGCTATACCTTACCGTTTTCCATTTCACAAGACATTGACTACTGAGTGTAATCAAGAGATGCTGAAAGTTTTTGAATTGGCGAATGGTTTAGTGTAGTGTAGGGTACAACATTTGTATAGTGTTAGGTGAGGCATAGAAAGACAAATGGTCTTTCTGCCCATTTCAAACGTATCTTACGCGGTATCTCAATAAAGAGTAATTGCATCACAGTTTTAGCATTATAATAATCCTTAAGAAAATTAGATTTTTTCTCACAGTACGGTCTAATTAGAGTTTTTGAAGTAGTTACAACAATCATGAGAGGCAATCGACTGCCGAGTTATTTCTGGCATCAGGGAAAGGTGGGTAACTTGGTCGGGGAGGACTAAAGGGGAGAAACATGGAGCCGGCATTAGATTACCTATGCGCAACTTGTAGCGAAGGGGTCCGACAATTCCCATCTAAATGACGGCGTACTCCACTTAATATGTTTTCTATATGACACGAAAGGAGTGATTTAAACATTACTTAAAAAATATCCGCCTAGACGCAGTTTCGGAATCCGAATCTGTACCATACGTGTGAGAAGACAGTAAAATAGCCGCAACATTATGGTGCTGACACTAATATATTTAGTTCTTTGATGGTAATATCTATATAAATAAGCAATCAAACTTGTCAATAGTTATTCCACTACGCTAGTTTATTTTACTTTTTAAAAATATCATGGCTTTACTCTATTTCATCCTCTTAATATATCTGGAAGCACTTAACAACACGTAACTTTCTAAATCCCATTGTTTGCAGGAAATTTTATGCAGCAATAATAATATATTAATTTTATAATCTAAAAAATCGGCATGAATAATAATTTCTTAGAATTAGGTAGAAAAATGAATGTACCTTGTAATGACATCGGTAAATTTGTCCATGATTGGCTAAATAGATTTTTTGACTCGGCGACAAGAAGTTTTGACATAAAGATTTTAATTTCCGTCTAACAAAATGTTTTCATGCTTTAAATCAAAATGGGATACGTTAAATTCTGTATTTTTATATCTGCTATTGGGTTGTTCCATATAACTATTTTCATGTTATATTATTTTCGAATTGAAAGGTGTATATTAGAGTTCCAACAACGAAGTACGCTAGCAAGGGTACTTCGTTGTTGGAACTTTGAAAAAGCTCCTTTGAGGAAAATGTGTTTAACATTCTCATTTTTCGTCGAAATAACCTTAACACGATCAAGATAACAAGATCACGTAACTCAATCGGATCCCTAGTGAAGGGAATTCAAACGGTTTAGCATGTAATCAAGAGATAATAGTTTTGGAATTTTAAAGGCGAACGTAAATGTCTATACATGCTCATATATATATATATATATATATATATATGCGGGTCGCAGTGGTCTAGTGGGTAGAGCGTTGGACTACTGACCGGAGGGTCCCAGGTTCGATTCCCGGGCAAGGCACTCTGGGCACCTGCAGCTCCACCCAAGCTAGTTGATTTTTCGGGTACCAGGTCTTCCTGGGAAGCCATAACCGGCACAGGGAAAGGAACTGGCCCCCCTACCCTGATGTGCGAATGTTCACACGCCGTCGGGCTTGGTACACGGGTGAGCTCTACCATCACCTACTAAACCGACCTTCGGGTTGATTACTGTGTTTATGGTTTTTTATATATATATATATTTACATATACTTCCCATGGACTACAACCTTGTCGTGGTGGAAGGGCTTGTGCGTTCTGATGACCCCTAGAGCTGTGCTGGCGGGAGTAATAATAATTGCTCCTGGAAGGGTCACTCGTGCCAGTTAGGTCGAAGGTTAGGAGCCAGACGAAAGATGTTCCACGCAGCGCCTGTTCCACAGCAAGGCGGCTGCCAAGTCTGACCCCAGTGGGGCGGCCATTAAGTGATGGTGTCACCTTAAATACACTGTTGAGGAAGCAACGGGAAACCACCTAAATTTTTATTCCCAAGAAAATAATGAAAAATAATTATATTATTTATATATATGTATATATAAACACAATAATCAACCCGAAGATCGTTCTAGTAGGTGATGGCAGAGTTCAACCAGTACTAGTCCTTATACGGCGTGTGAAATTCACACATCAGGGTAGGGGGGGTCAGTTCCTTCCCCCTTGCCGGTAATGGTTTCCGAGGAAGATCTGGTACCCGAAAAATCACATAGCTTGGTTGGAGCTGCGGGTGCCTAGAGTGCCTTGCCCGGGAATCGAATCCGAGACCCCATTGGCATGTCATCGGAACCCTAGACATTGGATAGGTACTTTTTAGATTCAGTATACAAATGCTGAATGTTTAAAACAAGCAAGAAGAAAACATTTGCTAGGCACGTGATTGTCTAGAAATCTGTCGTAGACTTCATTTCTCTGGCTTTTATGGTATCCGAACTGATTAAAGGAAATGTCGTTCCTTTAGATACTTTTTATGATATTAAATATTGCTCTGAAACATTATCAAAGGTAAATATCCGGCTTCTGGCGTGCATAAAACATGCCAATACTCTTTAAATATGTTTTGTCTCAATTGTATAATGAACAATGTCTTTGTTATTTATTAGATTTTTCTCCAGGGTGGAAATGTATGAAAATAAACTGTTGTATATTGTTTAAAACTAAGCATGCACTATTGCGCTCTGAGAAAATTGAGGTGAGCCCGGATTTCACCATTGGTAAATTTATTTGGAAATTCCTTCGTAGTGGAAATAATTATCTATTTTGGAAAATATATTCATAACCATTGTAGCATGATCTAGTTCTCGTTTCTAGCACGTCCAATTGATACGTCCAGAAACAAGAAGTTGTTATCCTTCTAATATAAATATTGGATCTTAGGCTCTTCTTAACTATCACTTAACAATTTAAGTTTTAGGTGCTTTTTGAGAGAGGAATAGTAACTTAAATACACTTGATGAAGCAAAACAGACCATTCCATTAAGATTAAATCAAAACGAAATAATGAAAGTGAAATGTAAATGTTACCTGAGGAAACCATGGAAAACGAGTTGATAATCAAAATTCGGGTGTTAAGCGATGACATTTGAGTGTCGGGTTAAATAGAGCAAAGATACGGGTAGTACAGGGTTAAAAGGGTTTGGAGATAACATTGGAGAAGAAAGGAAAGGGCGGTGCAGATTCAGCAGAATGCGTTTTGAATGAGATTTTGAACACTAGTCCGGCGCTCGCATCCAACTGAAGAGAAGATTTTTTTGAAGGACGAATGGAACGAAAAGGACTTGACAAGAGGGTTTCGAAAAGGAGGAATTTGCCTTCTGTGCCGGTTACAATGGTGCACAAAAGGGTATGTGCATTTTTTTATCCTTTTCCACAATCCTTCCCCCTTCGCTCTCCTCCATCCGATCCTTCAGAAATAAAGCATGGTTCCTTGCTTGCTTTTCATTTGAAATTGATGAATGGGTTGCGTACGTTTCCATTTGCGGTTCGCAACGCCGGAATCTGCGAACGAGCACTCCTCCCTTCAACCCCTTAACCTTCTGGTTATTGTTTCTTTTCGAATAGATTGCGAAAATATTCAGCACGCGGGTCATGGCACACATGTCACATTTTTTTGCGTAGCACTGTAATTTATCTCTTTTTTTGCAATGCCTAAAATAACCTAAAGGGTATTGCTGTTGTAAATCGACATACCTATGCTGTTTGCTGATTGTTGTCCGATGGCCGAGAAAATAAATGTCGCTTGTACTTGTGCGCTAATTATATTTGGCATGCAATATTTAATGATACGTTTAAATAATTTTGTTCAGCTAAACTATTTGTTATACAAAAGGTCAAAATGCGAGTGAATAGGATAACATGAGTTTTAATAAACGATTGGAACTTACACGAAGTTCCTAATAAATATTTGGTAGTAATTTATTGTAATTATTGAATGTAAACATAACATTTTTGTTGATTTGTCCTACATAAAAAAGCAACATTAATCAGCCGTGATGAGCGTCATTTTACTCCATTTTAAATAAGCTCTTTTAATTCCATAAGATCTTTCCTTATTTCTGTCTCTGTTTTCTTTATCTGGACTCTCTGTTTAAATTGCCACAATTTACAGTTAATGATTTTAATCTTATACTAAATTAGTAAAACCTATTACCATTGATAAAAAAACACATTTCTCTAAAGACAGCTTCACGAACTTTATATTGGAGAGATTTTTTAAAGAGGCATCATGTTTACCTATTAGTTTTTTGTTAAAATATAAGCCTTTTGTGATAATGTTTATTGATATTTTGAAATAGTTAATTTACAGGTAATATGTCATCTTGAAAAATTCCTTTGCTTGAAAGGCAGAAAAACTATTAATATTTAAACGACTTTTTAAATTAATTAAAAAAAAATCTTTTACTATTGCAGCTTTAACGTACTGATTATCGCAGTCGCCTTCGTGCAAGGTAAATAATGGTACGAGGAAATTTCGTCCATGACGGTAAAATACAAGGTTGAGAGATCGGATTCTACGCCACTTTTCTGCAGAAAATACTAAATCCTCTTTTGGAATTATTAATGTATTAAGAAGGTTTCGTTTTGTTAACGTGCACACATTTGGAGGAAGGAATTTTCCCTAATTAGGTGAGCAACGCCCACAGTATACCGCCTTATCAAATGGTCTCCATTCGTCCTCAGGCTGGAGTCGATAAGTCCCTTAAATGCATGCTCACCCAAGTCCGTGGGGTGGAGGGTGTGGACATATTTTTTGCGCACCCAGAGGTCAGAGGTAGACCGTGAATGTTCGACCAAAAAATGCAAATAACGAGAATGTTCTGCAATTTATAGCATACTAAAACATTGTAGATGGCGTTTTTGGTTTGTGATAAATCAATCACGTTTCCTTTGTCTCGACAGGTATGGCCGCCATGCGGTTCTGGCAGTTTAATATCTCGTTAGTTAGTCGTGACAAAGATTTCGCTTCTTCTAAACTTAGGCGGTAATGTGAGCACGTGTAAAAAGTATTGCCCAGATAGTAAAAGTTACGTTCATGTTTGCAACTATTCATCCTTGAAGTAATAATTCGCCGACAATTTTTTATATTAAATATATTACCCTAAAATGAGATTTAGGGCGGATTTATATTATTCGAAGCTTTTCATTAAATTTATGATACACAAATGTATATCTTGCATAAAAAAGCTACAATTTGAGTAATTTTTTTCACTTTTAGACGTATATAGGTAATATATTCTTTGTTATTGAAATTAATTTTATAAATTTTAGATTTGGTCGGATATAATTTTTTCAGGTAATCTACCGGTTAAGGATTTGAATGAACGTAACTACCACATAAATATATGGTTTGTTCCAACCAAACACAACCAATTATCCTACTCTACAGCAAGCCCCTCTTCATCTCTGTATAATTCCTTCATCCCGTCAAAATCCCAAAACTATTCCAGTCCTTACCTCGTTTGCCTAAAATTCTCCCCTCTATCGTAGTCTTCAACATCCCACTACCAATCAATAAACCTTTCATCCATTTTTCCTGCCTCCTTATGATATTTTCCATCAATGCCACCACCTCGCCCGGCATATCTATTATTCCTCGTTTGTTTTCATTTCGCTCAATTTATCTTCTCCATCCTCCTCCACGCCCACATTCCATAAGTCTCTAATCTACGTCTATCCTCCTGCTTCATTGACCACGTTTCCTCGCCGTACATAACTACGCTCCATATCAAAGTTTTGACGAGTCTTCTCTTAACACAATTTCTCAGCATCCCTGTCATCAAGTCCCTCTTCCTTGTGAAA
Source organism: Hetaerina titia (assembly GCA_037158775.1). Classification (NCBI taxonomy): domain Eukaryota; kingdom Metazoa; phylum Arthropoda; class Insecta; order Odonata; family Calopterygidae; genus Hetaerina; species Hetaerina titia. The sequence goes on along the minus strand of CM073774.1, from coordinate 28,676,000 downwards.
GCCTCCTTCCCTAGCGCAATTCTTCTCCATACGTCCCTACTACTTTGACCATGTTGATTCAAAACACTCCCGAGATACGTAAACTGTTCAACCTGCTATATGCTGTCCTCTCTTATTTTAATGTTTAGCTTAACATTTTTCTTTATGGAAAATCTCATAAACTTTGTTTTATTGATATTGATTCTCACCCCTATCTGCTTGAGTCCACACTGTGTTTCCAATTCACTCAGCAGTGCTAGCAATCGCTAGGCTGACTGACAAACTAGAGCTTGGTCATCAGCAACTCATACTGATTTTACGTATTCCCCTCCGACTTTCGTTCCTGCCTGCAGTTCTTCCTAAGCCTCTTTAATCATTTCTTCCACATAACAGAATCGGTGGTTGTGAACAATTCCTGTCTAAGATATGTGCAGGATGCGGATTAGACTCTTTTCTTTCCAATCCATTACTTTTTTCTGCATTATTCTCATTATTTTTTTCCAAATTCACTTTACCGAACGCTTTTTCGAAATCTACTAAACAGGCAAATACGCCCTGATTGTATTCTACATTCCTCTAGATAAGTGATCTCATTACTGCAATGGCATCGTGTGTGCCTTTCTCCTTCATCAAAACAAACAGATCATCTCCTTAGTAATATTTTGCCTCGATCTCCAAATTTTTGTTGATGACTCAGAATTACTCTAGATGCATGAAAAATCAAACTTATTGTTCAGTAGTCCTCAAATGACGTATCCTTTATCTTTTACGGAACAGGAAGTAACACTGTCACTGTCACAAAGTCTTCCGGCCAGAATTCCTTCTTTATAGATGGTACAGTTCAGTGATATAGACTTTTCCTACCATATTTTCCTAAGCCGTTTAGTTGTTTCACAGGAGTGTTGTCTGCCCCAACGGCCTTATTTAATTTATTATCCCTTTAATGCCCCTTCTATCTCATCGTTGAGCATGCCTAGTCCTAACCTATCTTCATCTGCCTCATGTTCTCCTTCTATATCTAAGGTTGTTGGTCTAAGTTCTTTATCATATAGTTTCTCTACGTATTCTTCCATCTCTCCATCATATTTTCTGTTTCAATTATTATCTTACTCGAATTATCTCTAACTGTTGACAACAGATTGTCCTTTTCTTTCCTGATAATGTTTTAACCTTCTTGTTCTCCCACTAATTTTATCCTTCCTCTGCAAATTTGCCATATCCATGAACTTTGTCATCTACCACGCTTCATTGGTTTTATTTGTTACCAGTATCAAATTTATATTATTTAACTCATTTTACTTCCATCTGTCTAACTCCGGCTTAAAATTTTTCTCTCATCAATCTTAATAATGATCTCGTCCGTTATTCATTTTTTACTTGTCCTTTTCCTATTTACATTTCCTATAATTATTTTTTCGGCAATCGATAACCCTTTTTGATATATTTCCATTTTTCCTCGATAGTACTCAGCTCTTTTCCCCTACTCATGATTTTCCCTGCAGCCTGGTGATACACTTTCCTTGTCAATCCAGTTAATGCTTCTGCCTTCCATTTCCTAACCCGCCGCCTCTGCCTTATCCTTTGGAATCGAACGTTACACTATATGAGTAATAAGTTGTAATCAGAGACCGCATCCATTCCTGGGAAACGGCGAAGTTATAACGCTGTTTCTAAATTTATGCCTAACCACATGGTAATCTTACTGATGCCTCTCTGAGCCATATGGCATTTTCCAGGTATACCTACGCCTTTTGTCGTGTCCAAACCAATTGTTGATGATGAATTTCCCCCGTGTCCTAGAGAATTCAATTACATTCTCTTTGCGGTCATTCTCTGTCCTAAACCGTAGTCCCCCACCTGATTACCATCTCTTTTTTCCCCTATCGTCGAACTCCAATCCCCCTTTACTATCACATGTTTCTCTACAGGAACTCACGCGATTTTCCCCTCTAACCCATCGTATATCCTATCGACTTCTTTCTCCTTCTAATTGCTTGATGACATGGATACCTGAACAATGACCAAGTTCGTCGAATCTTACCTCTACTACCGTCGACTTCTAACTCTACTAGTAATATTCTATGCGTGGCCGTCTATATATTGACTACGCTTCTTCTTAAGTTTTTATTGAATATTATTGAAACTTTCACTGTCTCTATATTACTCTATAATCACTACTCAGGTAATCACCGCTATCCTTTCATTTCACCCTACATAGACCTAAAATATCCATATTTCCTCTTCCCATCTCTCGCTTAATATTCTCTAATATTCTGGTCCTCAACATTGTCCCAACATTTCAAGTTCCCATTCTCAGTAATACGGTCTTCTCCTTTTGCGTCTTCTGTTCTCCTTCTTTCGGTTAGACTCAGGTGGTTAGGTTTCCGTGAGATGATAATTCCACGAAGTGACCAACCACAACCTATTAACCAAAATATTCTCCTGCAGTACTTTGCGGGAATTTTACTTCCTTGCCAGTGACCAACTACAGACACAAACACTCAAACCCAATTGAGATCATTAACGGAATCCCTTGGACTCCGTTAAGGATACCTGGGTTTATGAAAAGATATACACTATCCGTATCGGTTTACGGGAGTAAATTCCGCGCCAGGGAAAAACACAAAGCTGACACACTCGCAAGCACTTGGGAAAACAACTTACATATTCAAATAGGGAATCACTACTGGGAGAATATGACTGAAATTTAACAAAGTTAGCAAAAAATAAAGAAAGACGATAGTATGCGTCGACTACGCGAATTTCGGCTGCAATGTAACCCCCCTCAGCGAACTGAAAGATAAAAGAACTTGTAACAAAAGGTTGAAAGTTTCACTAAGTCTACACAGTATCACAGTGTTGAATTAGTGAAACTATGACAGTCGTAATAGAACTTAATTATTTCTCAACTAAACTGAAAGCAGAGAGAAAATAGACCCAGTGTGGGACCAAAACGGTTACTTTATATTAATGTAATATAAGAAAAATACTGAGAGGCTGAGAAACCAGAAAATATCAAACTAGAATAGAGAAATTAGGTATGGATGAGGTACATTTATCTAGCTTATTGGGATAAGGTGGAAACGATAGATTGTCGATATAATTTTTGGGGTAATTATTAGTTTAAGGATTCTTTATGAGTAGCAGGAGATTAAACGTAGATTGGTTGTAGAAATAAATGGGTTTCGCTAGAGAAGTAAAAGTTTTATATCAGACGTCTTTATTGCGAGGTATAATGACTGGTTCAATCAAACTAGTGACAAACCAGGTGTATGTGCCAAGTAGTCACTTGGAGGACAAAAATAGAGATTGATAAATAAGTTATAAGGGATTGCAATTGGTAACGGGCCAGAAGGAAGCACGTGATTGGAAATTGGAATGCAGCGATAGGGAAAAAGAGGAATGGTAGGTAGAATAGTGCAGTTTGCTATAACCGATCGTGGAGAGGAGGCAGTCGAGTACCGCTTAAAGCGGGATTTAATAAAAAATAACAGCTGATTCAAAGATCATCATATACGCAGTACACATGGTAGACACCGGGTGAAATAGTTAAGTTAAAGTTACATCATATCGCGGTTTGACATAGATTTAGGAATGGCGTCATCATCACAGAGCTTTACCGGGTTAGATGACGATTTGGAGCATAATTTATTTTTTATGAAACTTGACTTTCAAAAAATCAGGCGATGTCTGTGAATGTCGAAGTTGAATCTGCAACATTTTACCTAGGAAAAAGAAAGTAGTACGGAGATGGTGGAAAGAATATGTAAAAGAGTTAAAGTACGAGTATATTGGACCCACCTGGTTGAAAATATAAAGTGAATATGACGTAGTCTAGGGTAGTCTCGGGCCAGAAGAACCCACTAAAAAGCGAGGTCGAAAAAATAATGGGATAGACGCATAGTCGTCTCTATTTTGGGGTTAGATTGAGACTATGGAGTCTCTTCTACCACCTAACCCCTAATGGGAGGGAGAGACTAACAGCGATGAAGTCGAAGTGCTGTAGAAAAAGATATATTCTCGCAGAATTAGTTAAGTGGTAAAATTGGAAGATCGCATTCTTTTAGTATATCAACAGTATTTATAAGGAATGTATAAGATCAGAAGATTTGGAATATTGATATGAATGTAGAAAAATTGCATGAAGTGTAGTACGATGATTATGATTTAACCTGCTGGAACAGTAATTCCAAAAATCATTAATATGTAGGTTATAAAATGATTGAAAAATCTGTCTCGGTGTAATAAATATATACAATTATTTGGCTTTGCAATGAGGAGAAAGATTTTTTGACGCCATTATAGTAATAAGAACACCACTACAATGAAAAATTATGCATACTCAGCATTTGCGTGCTTAGAGGGTTTTGGGAAGACCTACATTCGTATAGAGTGCACAGGGTTAATAGATTTATTTTGCTGATTATGGAAATGGACTTGAGGGATTGGCAACTAATACTAAACTTAAATATAAATTGGGCGGTATAAGTAAGAGTAGTAGAGGGAGAATCGGGTAGAGCAATGGTTGACAGGAGAGTTATAAAGGATTTCCCGCATACAATACTTTTAGCAAACATGTTGAGAAAATCTTAATGAGAACATATGAAGACCTGTAGTTGAACTTAACAATTTAATGGGAGATGATTAAACCAATTAGGATGGCATATTTAGCAATTTTGATACAAATGGTCAAGGTATTTAAGTTATTATTGAGATTTTTACAGTAATCATGTGAGATGTATGAGATGCGGATTGAACACAAGGTAACTAAAGTAATAAGGCACTCTAGAAGAAGGGAATCTGTAGATAAAAAAAGTAAAATATTAGATTAAAACGGAGAAAATAAGAGCAGGTGGAGCCGTTTATGTGTTTTGGTAGTATTTTAGGACAAAAAACCGATGCACTGATAGGGATATTATGAAAAGAATTGCGTGACAAAAGAAGCATTTGTAAGAAAAAGATAATTGATGAAGATTTCGCTGAATAAAATCTGAAGAAAAGATAAGTAAAGACGTTAATGTGGACCGTTGGGCCTTATTGATGTTAAAACTGCTCTTTGGGTTAAGATCAAGAAGAAAGATTGCAGTCTTTTGAGATGTGGTAGTTGCAGAGAATGGAGAAAATAAGTTGAACATACAGAAAGAGAAACGCTGAGATTACGAAGACATAAAAAATTAATGTAGAGCAAAGAAAGAAGAAGCTTTTACGATCATTCAGTACACAGTGTAATAGGCACCGTCAGAAATCTACCTTTAAATACATATAATTCATTGAAATGAATACTATGCTACTAAAAATAAGAATGCCGATATTAATATAGGGGCAGCAATATACTAGTACACATATGTACAAGTAAATAATCACTTGAAGGAACATATTTCTAAATATGGCTTGAAATAAGTTAACGTACTCTGAAAGACATTGAGATAGCGCAATTTATTCAATAGCACATTTGTCTGGCATTTAATAATGAAAGGGAAAGCAATTTTTTCGGCTAACACAGATGTTACATTTTCAAAAGTTTGTTGTTCTTCGAAATCATTACGAGATAAAATTTTATCTTTTATCAATCCAAGTTACTTTTTTAAAAATGTCTTTTTTCTCCCAAATCTCTCGCTTTTGACTGACTCTACTTGGACCTTTGCCCTCCTACCTGTCACGTGGAACAGCTTGATTACAGCAGCCAATAACGAGTCGTTTTTCGAAACCAGTAATCATTGCAGTAAAGCATCTCCATTGGAACCAATTAAGTAACTGGGATGGCAATTTGAATGCATTGATTTCGCCTCCGGCAGGATTTCCTCATAATTGAATCATCACTAATTTTGTATGGATAGGTGAGTCGCTGCACATCTCAATGTTTCAGGTTTCATGAATGCTTACCACGAACTCTGGCCTACTAAATGCATTTTTTTACGGAATCCTCACGATAAAATTTGAGTAAATTCTGAATTTAAGTTGGCATTTAGTAGTTGTTAAATATAAAATACTTCTAATTTTTAAATGAAACAAATTGGAGGGATATATTTAAAACAATTTAGCTTGGTAATGTACTCTGTGCGTTTAATTTCCGTAATCAATTTTCGTTAGTGTATCGGTGACCTCTTTCAGTTATTTTGTTTAGGTAATACTTGAATTAATTATTTAGCCACGTTTACAAAGAAGTTAGTATTAATGTACCATATTGCAGAAACTTTATGAAGTACGTCGCATCTGTTGGCAGAGATACCTGTGCGTATTTAGTATTTGTTGATCACTTTGCAAAGCGAGTATTTTTACTAATTCTCTACTTTCTCAATATAACCCTAATATTTGTTTGGCGGAGAAAACTCATCTCTATTCAATTATGTGTTGTTAGAGCTTGCTGTATGATGGTTTTAAAAAATGATACAATCACTGAAATGATCAGCCAACGGGTCAGACGCTCTTCAAATCATCTCATTGAAATAAAATTGCATGGATTATGCTATCCTTACTTTTGATAAATCAGGAACCAGCATCAATTGTAACTGCTCACGCGAGATATTTCTAAGCATGGATTATCTGAACGCGAAATCCCTTCCATCATACACCTCATCCACTTGGGGGTATGTCTAAATAAGAGATGGAACTTCTCTCAAATGTGAATAATATAATACGCTTTAAATAGTATTTTCGAAATCCTTGATACGATTGTTTTTGTCGTAGTTTAATTATTGTATGTAATAATTATTGTATTGTATGTAATTTTAATTAAATAAACATCTGTCATAATACAAAGTAGGCCTGAAATGCCTTGTGCCACTTGAATAGTTTAGATATTGAAGGCTATAAACTGGTTCATTTGATCAGAATAACAAGGATCTTTGGATGAATCAAAATGTTTTACTCCTCCAAGTTCTTCCTGTATTCAGTGTGTTTTGCTGTCAAGGAGGGTAGTTGATTTTCGGCAAATTGTCTTTGAAAAAGTTCCTTTAAACCTTATTGAAATTTATTCAATCATGAGAGATATTTGAAATTACGCAATGCCATCTTTTGTACTTTTAATGCTTTCATTGTGGCACAAGTTCCAAAGTTTCGGAATGCGGAGTGACTTATTGAATATATTTAAAAGTTGCTTCCCTTGTGACTTGATCATTACAATTGTGTTTCTATGTGTGGATATGTCAGCACTTAAACGTTTTTACCTCTGCGAAGTGATTAGTTCCAATCTGGTGAGCACCCGATGTGAGCATTGTTCTCGCGCAATGCGACATTGCGGCACGTATTAAATGGAAGCACTGTAGGAGAATCGGAATCAGTCTTGCACGTTTCGGCTATTGGCTTATCCGGAACTAGAAGACATCGTGGTGCGCAGAAAACGAGTAGGAAGAGAAGAAAATAGGTTACTAGAAACGCTGAGTCTAATTCATGAGCAATAAAGCTGGGCTTAGATTTACCAAGCTTGCTTGGATTTTAATTAAATATCACACCGCTTGTCTTTTTTTAATATGACGCTACTACCCCAATAGTAATCTACTATAAAGAAGGATAAATATTTCGTATTTGACTTTAAAATGCTTGATCTGTGTCCCAAGAAGGAATGTAATTCTCATTTCTACCGCTGTATAGGAAAACAGCTAACACCTCCTCAAAAAATTTATTAAACGAAAATATTAAGTAATATTTATTCATCTATAGAAACAAAAATTTTAAAAATGTTGAAGAGATTACTTGATTGTGAATTATTAGGCTGATGACATAGTTTCGAAAACATGTCTCATAGGTGAACTAAAAGCGAAACCTTTGGAAACTGTCGACCCTGTGTGAAATCAGCATCAACTCCATGAATACATTTCCTCTTTATGTATGCGTAATGCGCGGGATTCGGTTTCCCTTTAGTACGGGCTACACGGAAGGGCAGAGAGAATGGTAAATGGGCCACACTAGTTCATGTTCGGTAGAGTGACACGCAATGACGCAACCGAGCAATGATGTCCGTTTGCAATAAATTGCAGAACAAGTTCCGTTCCATTATATGACGCCGCAGGGAACAATATTAATTGCACCGGGGGTAAACAATATATCTCATACGCTAGAGGCGTATTTATTTTCGTTTTCCAAGGTATTAGCAGTATTTCCACCGGAAGGGTTTGGTCTATAAAAAATTCAAACTCAAACACGAGTATGCAAATTAAGTCGCTTCAGACTCTTAGCGGAGGATTAGGAAAATCTAGTGGGGTTTTAAGAGCACCATGGGACGTTGGGAGATTCAGTACGCAGTTTGGTGGACGGGACCAAATCCGTGAGAGTTGGTTGAAGGGAATCGGTCGAGGGGGAGTGTTGAGTGCGGGAGTGCGTGGTGCGGTGGCATCAGGCTGGGCGGAACGGGGGGGGGGGGTATCGGGGAGGTAATGGGGGAGTTGGAGGTGAAGATGAAGGAGAGAGACCACGTAAAAGAGGAGCTCCGCTAGTGGTTGCAGTACGGGCGTGATAGACCACCGAAGGGTCAGGAGTCGGCGACAGCTTTGCTTCCCCCCGTATTTCTCCCTCCTCCCCTCTCCAGCATGGGAATTCAAGGGGGGTCGAAAGAAAGGACGAGGGGAGGAAAGGATGCTGGGGGGACAGGAGGAAGAGACTGGAGGAAAACTTTTCCCGTAAACCATGGGGCACCATTACGCTCCACCCCTTCCCTTAAGTGTGAGCCCTGGGAAAACTCGGCAATATGTTTTGGTTCGAATATTTAACAAACTTCGTTAGTTTAAGGAAGAGGATCGTTCTCTTTTTTTCCTCGAAAGGATATCCATCGACCCAGTAAGGGGTGACCCTCCAAAATCTCTCCCTCTCGCCCCCTGTCAACCCCTCTTTTCCTCCGTTTTCTTCCCATATCCCTTTTTTTATTATTGGAGTAGGGTTCCAGAACGACCTCTTTCTCTCTTCTGCTAGAACTTCTTCCTGAAGATCCTCCAGCTCCCGCGGGGAAGCAAATCGGAGGCGGATGGGAGGGAAATGAGGTTGAAGTAAATAGAGGGAAGTATTCGGTAGGGAGACGAAATGAGACGAAGTGGGGATGAGCGAGAGGGGATTCATGCAGGGATCAAGGAAGTAGTCCTGCAAGAGCAGCGGGCGATCGGCAAAAGGTATTCCATCGTAAGATCGTCGGTAGGCAGCACGGTTGGCCAGCGGATTTTGGATATGCAGTATATAGTGTGTGCAGGATGGCAGAGAGAAAGTTATGGGAGAGTTACTGTGAGGAGTTACATCAAAATTCTTGAGAGTACGCAAGATCCTTCTGGATAAATGAAATTTGTCAATTGATAAATTAACCATGACATAACTTCAAATGAGCTGCTTAATTAAAGCAGCCTTTAAAGCAATTTTTTTGAAACGCATATCTAAGGTGATACATAATCACTATAGTACTACCAAAGGAAATCACTCAAGTACGTATTTAATTTGTTTTTAAAGTGGAAAGGTTCATATGCTCGTATTTGTTAAATTCTGAGGATACTGGCTAATTTTGCATAGATTTCGAAGTCCATGACCTCGAAAATTCTTTATATATATCGTCAGTATTTTTGTTTTGCCATTTTTGAATTATCTTTAGAATTGTCAACATACTATGAAAGCTTTACATTGATTATTCTCCACTCCTTTCACCGTAAAATTATGAAATATATGCTGCTATTTTCATAGATTCTAAATAATATCATTCGCTTATTTTGGTGTCCTTGATATTTTCAAATTATCTAAAAAATTCAATTTCCAGTTGTCAAATAATAAAGTTGGAAGCATATGATTGGCCAATTAGATTAGAGCTTCATTGACTTTGCATCATTTAGAGCCACTGAAGCAAATAATTCTTGAATACTTTTACTTCGTGATCTCAAATTAGAAAGAACAATCAATTTTAAAGGTGAGTGCGCCTTGGTAAATTAGAGGAAGCATAAATTGATCGAACTTACATAATTTACTCGCTTGAATTTGATTACAAAATTGGCATTAAATGCCGTACTTTTCATCATATCGTGGCAAACAACATTATGTATTAATCCTTTTCAAATTTTAGCAGTACGTTTAAATTATCTTGTGACCGTAAATCTCCATATTTCCCCTATAATATGACTTGCCACCAGCCTAGGCGGCAGAGTTGACCCCATTTGCTATTTTAAAAAAATAATCATTGGTTTCGCAAATTTCATGGACCCTTTCCTCCCCCCATAAGCGTGTGAAACGACCCCCCAAGAAATATTTAGCCTCACGAGAATTGTGCTAACAGCCGTTCGCCACCTGTTCCCGTGGAATGGGAGCGCGAAGAAGAAAGTAAGAAGAGCGGTATTTGGGGTTGATGGGATGCTGTTCATGCGGACGAGGAAAAGGGTGTAACGGAGTGAGGGTGGTGAACTGGGAGGGTCGGGCAGTCGTAAAGGAGTCCATGTTTCGGACCAGGGGTTGAGGGATGAGGCCAGGTTTAAAGGTGTAGTGGATTGTAGAAGTTCTCTTGTGCGTGTGTGTTTGGGTATACGTTTGCATGATTCGGTGCGGGAGAAAGCCAAGCGGCTGGTTGGAAGAAGTACTACTGAGGGATACATTTAAAGGAGACCTGTTTTTCACGACCATTGGCAAATTCTAGCGGCTATTATGGGCTCAGTTCCCATCATTCTTCGGGTGGACCGGAAGGGGAGTGTGGGAAAGCTTGCTTTCTCCCCTCTTTTTGTCTCCTCGGGCCACTTCCTCCTCATTCCTTCCCTCCTACTTCACCTTCCCTCCTTGGGATGCCCACTGGACCATACTTCTCACTGGCCTCGAAGAGGTAGCTCAGCGTCTTTACCTTGAAAGCTTTACGGGTTCCCTCTTCGTTTTTCCTTGGCCTCCACTCGCACATTCGCCCGGATGTGCGTACGCAAACACATCCTTCTTCTCACGGTTCCCAACCCGTTCAAGAATCTTCACCTGTTTCCCGGTTGTCCCTTGAATCGGGGTAACGACGGTAGTGTCAGAGTGGAACCGGGAAAGCTCTTATGTCCCTGGCAGAGGGGAAAGAATGATTGGATTTAAAAAGCGAGGGCCAAGAATGCTGAGAGGAAGGCAGTGACAATACTTGGGCATTCTATTTCTTTTCTAGTCACCAACCTCTGTTCTCTGTCTCGTTATTGCCTGTGAAACCTTGGTGTGTTTCGAGTCTCTCGCTTCGTTATACGATTTGTATTGATGCATCTCGGTTTAATCACAGGCCATTCCGTTTATTTTAATTATTTTACGTCCACCTAGTAAATGCTTTGGTACACATGAAAAACATTTCATAAAAGTTCGCACATGTCCATACCTCCCTAAAATTGACTCCAGTGCTTAGGAATTAACAGTGAATTGCTTATGAACGGTGACCAGTGGCCGAATACTTGCATTATTACATTGTACAGAGAGATGTATTCCACGTAATATTTAACTATGCTTGAAGTCGCCATGATAAATAAAAAGGGGGGTGCGTAAGTCTGCTGAGCCAAAGTTTATATTGTTCGAGTCCACCCCTTAAAAACAGCTCTTGGGAAAAATCCGTTGACACTGCCAATTTGAAACCAGATGGTGGCAATCGGGTAAAAAACCGAAAGAACTTTAGCAGTATGCTCTTGGCGTGCTGGTTAGTAAAAATACTTTGAAAAACATTGTTGAAGATGAGCTGATTGAATCTTCAAGCACTTTGACTCATGCTTAAATTATCTTATCACCGTACTTTGGTTATATGCAGTTATGCTTCTGCCCATTTATAATAGTATTATTTGTTAAATTCTACTATAGAAGGAAATTTCCGACGGGAGAAGCTATTTGTGGGATGGAGAAATGCGAATATTTAAACATACGCCGAGTTTCAGTGAGCTGAGGAAGAGTGGTTTAGCTCACCTCATCGCTCCACGTTGAAAACGGTGCAAAGTAATCCGCAAGTTAAGGGTAAAGTCTAATGATTGGAGCACTACACTCTATTTTTCTCCATAATTAAATAGGAATCGGGATCTTTGGAATGACCTCCTCCGGAGATGGAACTCTCGCTCTACAACTACAATCTTACTTGTCGTTACTCAAATAAGAGAAGTTAAAGAGAACTTTCAAGGGGATTCGGGTCGTCCTCATGACGGAAGTTTTTTACCCACTTCATAAAGTACCAATTGTGTGCTTTAAAGGGGGTATTTGATTCATTTAGCACTCGAACGCTAACGCTTTTCCTGGCATATCGGTTGTCTATTGGTCCTTAGAAGGGGCGATTCTTAGTCTTAATATTTGACTTAAATTTTAGAAGATGGGTGTTGTAAATCTCTGTCACTGGATTGTAAAATCTTCGAAGGCGATAGGGGAGTGTATTTATGTCGATTACGTTTGAAGTATCTTTTACGAAGTTTCCCAATCTGTAGTTGTATATCGGAAGACGGCAATCAATATTTTGCCTCTGAATATCTCTTGTCTTCCTTCTCCGGGCGTCTTCATCTTCCCCTCATCCCATTTCTCTCCCCTCTCCCGTATCTCCCATGTGATCCTTCTCCCCTCCCCGAGCACTTTATTTCTTCGACTCCCGACCGTGGCGCCATCTGTTTCTCCCTTTCCAACCTTCCTTCCTCTTTTGCTCCATGGTCACTGGCACCCAATGTCGCCTCCTCCCAGTCCAGTGCCCTCCGTTCCTTCACCCCGCCCCAACGCGCTCCCTCCGCCACCCTTCTTGCCTCGCCCTCTTGAGCGAATCCCATGCATCCAACTTGACGAATTTTTTCCTGCCCCGTATTGAGTTTCCCTTTCGCCCACATTATGGACCACCTTCGCCTATCCACCCCCTCAAGCGTAATCTCTCTCAACGTATTACTTCCCGCTCTCCCTCTCTGCCTCTATATATACGTACTTTCTCTTGCTGGTGCGGTTTTCCCATTGGATGTTAAAAATAAAAGCAGTGATTGTTGAACCTTGTTGATTACAAATAGTAGCGGGATACACTTACTATCTTAAACTAATATATATTTTAATTCAGTGTTGAATTGTAAAAATATTCTGGGATTAGGATATCCATAGGTGACTGCTGTTAACTGAATGTATCACCTTATATCATGATGGTCGTCATTTAGATGGACTGACCATCTCTTTATTAAGTTGTTCTTTTATTCATCCTATTTCCCATGCAGTTGTTTTTGCGAATGTTATTCAGGGATTGAAGAGATTGACTTATTTTAAGAATCGTTTGTCTTTCAAAATATGTCGGATTTATTATAGTTCATCTTCACTTCACCATTGACGAGGATGATGTTATTCACAAAAGAATGAAAGGTAAGACCAGATTATGTAAAGGCTTCGTAATGTTTGTCGAAAGAATGCGGATTTGTTTAGCAGAGAGCAAAGCAAACGTTCTGATCTAGGAGGTCACAGTCAGTTTAAAACGTGACTGTTTACCTTTATTTCAATTAAAGAGAGAGATCTGTATTTTGATTTCGAGTCAATATTCAACAGCAACGAAGGAGTTGTTGGTATTTTTCTTAAGAAAAGATTGATTGATATTAAATAAAACAGTCTAATACTTGGTGGCTAAAGAAGAAGAAATGTCCGAACCCGAAATTATGAATAAAATCATAATATGAAAATATTGGAATGTTCCTTGCAATTGTGCGCAGTGCTTCGATTTTTCGAGGAAGAAATCATGGAAGTTTTTTTTTACCACTGAAAATTTTGGCGTAAAAACTAAGTATCAAAATTCACTCTAAAGTAGCTGTCTCATTTTCATTATTTTAGTCGTTATATTATCATTCTACTCTAGTGTCTGACGAAATAACTTTGTTGTTTTTAGAATGTTTTCAAATGTTCACGTGTATTTTGTACTTATAAAAGCCTGCGTTCCTCTTGCGATGCAAAAATTAGGAATTGTTTTGTTTTTCTATGATTTTTACAATGAAAAAATCTACATTATCATATATTTCAACGCCATCTCCAGTGAATGTCTCATATAATTTAAATTTTCTGATTAGTTGTCGTCTGTTTCAGCCACCGACGTTCACTGCCCCGAGATTTTCTCCCCCTATTTCTTCTCAAATATCTGGGAACCAACTATTGGGTACACACTCAAATCGTCTTTTTGTGTACTCGGGTGCTGTAAATACTGGGCGCTATTTACCACCAGTCGTTCTATGTGGACCATGCAGATTACGCAAAAAACTACGGCCTGGCATGCGTCTTAATTACACCGTTTCCTCGAGGATGCCATGAAATTCGTCGTTGTTTGACCTTAGTAATTTTCAGTAGGGGTTTCCTGTCCAAACCAAGATGGACGGATCATCCATAGCGTTTCCTGAGATTTTCGTTTCCCGCTGTTTGCTCTTACTGCATACTCTGCTATATTTTACGACGGCATATCCTTGAGAGTGATAGGGCAACTTAATCATGACTAACTAACCGAATGCCCACCTTCCAGTTCATCGGAAGATAAATAAACGTCAGTGCGGTAGAGCCTTTATACAGCCTTGTATGTAGTGAATATTTTTTACCTCCAAAGTTAATTGTTCTACATGTATAAAACGTTAATGATTGTATGGAATTTGGGCATGGTTTTATGTTATATTGGTGCGTAAAGTAACAATTATACAGAAGTGTATCTCAATTATATTAAGAAAAGCTGCAGCGAATGGCTAAGTTTTATTTTATTTATTCTGCTTAGTTCATCTAAGGACCTTACGCCTTAAAACTATGAAAAATTTTACTTTTTAGTCTAAGTCATGCAGTTGAACTCTTCCCCCTGGGATCATTTGTGCCTCGTCTATCATAAAGATTTTTACCCCTATTTGCGGTTCTCTTAATACCCTTCGGAAAATTTTACAATTTGATATTTTAATATAGTTGCTCAGTCAGCCAAGTGGTTGCAAGCATTGCTGAGTAAATTGGAGGTTCAGTGCGATAAATATGGGATGAGAATCAATATTAATAAAACAAAGGTTATGCGATTTTCCAGAAAGAAAAAGGCTAAGCTAAATATTAAAATAGGCGGGGAAAAAATAAAGCAGGTAGAGCAGTTTACATATCTCGGAAGTGTTTTGGACCAACACGGTCAAAGTGGCAGGGACGTAAGGAGAAGAATTACGCTAGGCAAGGAGGCTTTCTAAAGGAGGAGGGAGTTGATGACGGGGACGATGAGTAGGGATGTTAAGACAAGACTCGTAAAAACTCTGATATGGAGCGTAGCTATGTACGGCGCGGAAACGTGGTCACTGAAGCAGGAGGATAGACGTAGATTAGAGGCTTTTGAAATGTGGGTGTGGAGAAGAATGGAGAAGGTGAAATGGACCGAAAGGAAAACAAATGAGGAAGTACTGGAGATGGTGGGTGAGGAGTGGGGTTTGTTGAGAGAAATCCTATGAAAAATGGATGAAAGGCGTATTGAGCGGTAGTGGAATGTTGAAGAAGGTAATAGAGGGGAGAATGTTGGGCAAGCGAGGAAAGGGTAGGAACAGGATAGGGATGTTGGATGGGATCAAGGGTGGAAAGAAGTACACAGAGATGAAGAGGGACCTGATGTAGTTTAGGTTGCTGGATTGGGTTTTGTTTGGAGTTACAAAATATTTATTTGATAGTTTTTTCCATCCAAAAACCTACCCTAAACGGTAGATTACCTAATAATAATAAATAATATCAATCGCTTGAGAACCTCAAATGTTAAGACTCAGTTGATTTTTATCAATATTTATTACAAGCATGTGCAATATTTTTTTATGTTCCATAATTTTGCTCTACATCTTAATTCAAATATGTTCTACGCACAATATATTTTCTGACCAAACCTTTTTTTTTTTACTAGACAGACGTCTAATTCAGCACGTCATCCATTAAATTCACTTTGTTAAGCATGAGATCAGAACTCAAAAGAGGTCAAAATTTGTTGAATGATCAAAATTCACTCTTGATTTTTGAAATACAATCTTTACCCCAGTGATATACGGATTTGAAATTGGATAACATCCAATAGCCTTTGATGAAATAGTTCCAATTTACGTTTTTCTGACGTAATAGCCACCATTATTTTTCATTCAACGTGAGTTTGAATACATTCTCTTAGGTCAAGCCTTTTATATTGAATCTGGAAGAATAATCCTACGCTACTTGCTACGCTTGCACCATCAATTAGAATAACATTGAAACCCGTTTGTAAAAAAAAGTTTTAACGCTGTATACCAACACAACTTATATTGCACAGGTGTATAACCATTCCATTGCACTGCTAAACTTTGCTCTATATGATTTTCTGCGGTGAAAACTAAAACCCACCCTTTCCACCTCCAGGACCGAAATTCATCAAGCAAAGCAACACACGATTGCCGCTTCATCCAACTTTGAGCCCTTTTTATTTCCTCCCGATTTCAATTGCCTCAATTGTTCCATTGTGCCTTTTCCAAACATTACGCCTTAATTATTCATTAAAGCCTCAGCCCCCCAACGCATCCGGTGGTCCGACCTCGCCCCTCTCCAAAATCCATACCTTTCTCCATTAAAGCCTTCGTTCACTACAAACGAACTGTATTCCTCCTCGTCCCCCGCCCAACCAGCCATTTCCCAATCCTATCACCAGTCCATTGTTCTCCACCTGCCGTTATGCTGTCTGCTCTATTATCCTCGCAGAACTCCTCCGCCTCTTCCCTCTCCCTACCCTCAGGCTTCAAATTCAGGTCCATTCCTACTTTTTTCAACCCTTCCATTCTTTTTTTCGCCTCCCCCCTTCGTGCCTCCATACCGTCTCTATTCTTTGCGCCCTTCCACTCACCCCACTTTTCCCTTGCATTACCCGTCCGCCGCTTCATCTCCCCGCTGAGAATATCCTTTGTAGCTGCGATGAGTCTAGTAGAGACTTCTGAATTCCTGTATTACTTATTTTTTCTCACCCATTTCAAAAGAGCCTATTTCTCCCCATTCAGTGTTTTTTATGTTTTCTTCATACGGTATTCACAATTTTGCTGAGGTACAATTGTGTAAGTTTTTGTTAGAATAGAATTATTAAAAAAATAATATTGACAAGAAATTTGCTTTTTAATTACTATGTGTCAGTTAAAGATTTAGAAACCTCAGGAAAAAGGTATAGAAGTTCATTCGGATGAATTCTTAATCCCATAAAAATTCTCGAAAAAAGCACATTCAAGTTCTGACCCCTGAGTTTTTACTTCTTTGTTCGTCAAGATTAAAAATTTAATGAAACATTAAATCTATATCTACATATTTTGGCGACTCCATAGCTATTTTATGACATAAAATATAATATATAATATCCCTTGTATCGATTATATTTGAGTCTCTTCTTTTAATTATTAAGCATGTACGCTTATATTGGAACTTGGTGCTTGATTAATGATCAGTAATGTTTTGATGACTTAATATTTACTAAAAAAACCATGAGATTAACAATATGCAAAAAAATCAGTAACAAACTATTGAATTTAAAATTTTTAGAAGGAGAATGTACGCAAAAAGTCTTTTTTGGGGAACAAAAAACCTGAGAATAAAAGTTGTACCGAAAAATTTATGATTACGAGACGAAAGATTATATTGTATGTAATCAAATAAAAATGGTAAATTGAATATAATTCAAGATTTATCAAATATATTCTAATTTTCGTAATTAAATGTGGAATAAAATCAGTTAGGCCGAATATGATAGTCATTTTTCTTACTCCATTCGAATAGTAAAAAGCTAGGGTCGAAAGAAAACCTCTCCGAGACGGCAAACGCTAGCTGTTACTTCACCGGTCACACTATTCAACTCTCAAGCACACACCACCTCGCGGTAACTTATTGTTTGCCAGGAGAATAACCCTATATAAATAAATCATGCTGCCTTTGTAATGCAAGTAGTAAAGGAATATGTCCAAAAGATATTCGTTTTCTTCATGTGTCTCTCAAGATAAATTTCCGAGTGAAGAAAATTCATTCAAGTATTAAGGATAAAAGGGGTTGACAGGAGAGATAGGCTACTAATTCGGAACATTGATATAATTCAGACGGCACAACTCATGGGAGTAGAGGAAGAAACGAAATGCCAAACAGAGGGCGAGGAATAATACGTAAAGGGCTGTCCATTAACGACGGGGCTTTTTAATTACTATTATGCCAAGGAACTGTTAAGGGATGTTTTGGAGAGGCTTGAGCTGAGGCTGCTGAAATTACATTGATGATTTAATTTAAGAGACCTTCAAAATACACGGAACCTATTCCCAGGTTGTGTTAATGAATTTTCAGTAATTAATGGGTAAATCCATTTATTGATATAACTAAGCAGTTTTACTTACTATCCAACTGTGATCTATGTTTGCATCTTACCCACCAAGCAGGAACAAGGGCAAGGGGGAATTACAGGTTGACAACCATAATAGTAATCAGCGAAGAGACCCTAATGCCTGAGAGAAAAAATTTATTCCTTGGATCGATCGGTTTGACTGTAAATACCTCTTTATCTTCTTACTGCTGCCTTTTCTAACAATATACGCTACGACAAGATTATTTCTTCTGTATTATTGAATACATTTTCGCCAATGTGGTCATCGAACATCAATTTTAAGATATGATGGAATAATCGTATGTATCCATGTGGAATGTTTGAAGCAAGGTAATTTTTTTGTGATTTATAAATGATGATATAAAAGAAATATAAATTAGGGAACAGAAAAATTTAAAGCAGAAGCGAAAAAAATGTTAAAGACCAGTAACTTTTTAGTAGTCAAAATAGTCAAATGCGTGAGTGTAAACATGAACTAATTATAATTACCGTAAAATTATACATATTTAGAAATTTTAGAAACTTGTCGAGATTCACGATTATCTGTTAGTTTCATTACGTAATTTACTCTTTCCTTAAATTTCCTTTATTCATATTTATTCTATACTTGACTCAAGTGATTTATCCTTAATCTTCTTCCAAAAGTTCCCCAGGACTTATCTAAACCCCAATGTTGTAAATTAAAAATTGTGATTGTTTTTGGTTAGGTACCGCTAAGATTGGTTAACAAGAGTAAAACTGGAGTTTAAAAATATATAAAAAAATAATAAAAAAGGTGGTGAAGGAGTTTCCCCAATCACACCTTCCCTTTTTTTATTGCAGAAGCAAATACAAAAGAATAGCATGTAAAAAAATATGTAGCACGATATGCTGAGGGGGTTCCTGCTCACGCTTAATCCCCATTTAGTATTCTGATATAATTAACATCAATTACACAACATGAGAAAGAAATATCAAATAAGATGGCATTATAGAATTAAATTACAAAAGTGATGCTGGACTCGGGAATAGAATTGTTTTCATGCTAGGTAAAATTTTCATCAACTATAAGCATTTATAATGTGAAAGCAGTGAAACAGACATGCAAATGTATATGCCCCTAATACCATTCCATTTTATGCAAGGTGAAGTAAGAAGTACATTAAAAGCTCTATCTCTAAGAAATGTAATTTCGAGAAGAGCATATTTAGCTAGACCAAATTTGAAAAATGATAGCTTGCCGAAGACAATAATCGAAGGAAAGGTAGATGGTAAGAAGAAATACGTGATGGCACGGAATTTAATCCCAGCGTACTCATTTTGCCCGAGTAACACTGATACAGTGACCTGCATACATGCTCTTATTTTTAACAGACTTTTAGTATTTATTCCTGAACTTGAGAACCTCCGCACCACATTCTATCCCTTAGTCACGGTACTTGTATTACGAACGTATAGACTATTTACTCCTCTCATATTTGTTGATTTTATGGTCTCATTCATTCTCTCAGCCTTATCAAACCACCGTCGCAACATTTCTTTCAAACAATTTAATTACCGGTATACTCATTCGAAATGCTTCATGTTAAGCATTGCTCAACCTCCCTTTCCTATTTTTATAACAGTATTTCTTCGAATATTCCACTCTCAATGCATTTAGTAGCCATCTTAATCTTTATATATCTTTGTTTTATTTCCCTTGAATTTTTTTATCTGTTGCCCTTTTCCCCGTTATAAAAAGAAGCCTACTCGATAAATAATATGACTTTCATCTTAATTACCTTCTTTGGTTAAAACAGAGAGATAAATAAATTATTCAAACCGTTTTTCGGAAATACGTGTTGCTTACATATTTGCACAATTCGAGCATTTCTTTAATCGGTAACTGCGAATTTCATGATTTCAATAATTAATGTTCGTCTTAGTTTGCCATTTATAAAATCTCACCGCTCAGACAGCATCGTTTTCAGTTATATAACTACAATACCGGGAAATTATTTACACATTAAAAAAACATTGCACTCCTTTTCGTGCTCCTCATTCACAAAATAATCCCTTCAGCAGTGTAGCGCCAAATTAATCCCAGGTCACATCAATACTCTTTAATATTTTTTACAGTTTCTTTGCCCTTTCTCATACTTCCTAACCAGCCTCTAGTTTCCTTCAATATTTCTCACCAATAATTTTTTGTTTTCTTTAATTACTTTATTTTTTGCATTCTAGTATGCATTATTTTTCCATTTAACTCCTTTTAACCTTTTTAACTGAAAATCTCTTTTTCAAGTTTTTTTTAATTATAGCTGCATTCACCCTCCTAACGCACTACTTCCGTTGAACTCCCTGTCTCTTTCCCTAATATGTCCCTGTATTCATACCCTTCATCCTCTCAACCTCATCGTAATCACTTCAGCTTGCCGAGCATTCAAAAAACATCTTTAATAATATCCCAATCAATACCTTATACTCCATTTAAGAATAGTCATTCAGCTCTACCCACTTTAATTTTTCTCCCTCAATAATTGTTGATTAGGACTTGGAATTTAAAGTGCACATTATGAATATTACATACAGTTAGCTATCTTCCATTTTCTATACAGATTCCTTTTCAAGTAAGGTAATATTTATGGAATAATTAGGATTTGGAGTGCGATCTGCTAATTACATCCAGATTCAGCGTAGAGCAAGGGTTGGGGCAAATCGTTTGTCTGTTGGGTATTCCCTTGCAGTACTTCAACCAGGATTGTAGATTACGTTCGCGGTAAGTTCAATTACGTGGGTATACAACATGAGAATCTGGCGGTTTGTTGGAAACGAAGCACTACGACAGAAAAGAGGTGATTGCCTCCCTGCTAGACTGGACGTACAGGACCTTTGGCAAATGCAGGATTGCCTTTTCCTAGTGCTCGTGTTTTTTCTTCTTTCGATGGAAGGACTTGGAGACCCAAAAATTAAGCAGGGGCCACCAAAGAACCCTCATTTTCATTTTTTTCGAAGCTTCATTCATTGTTGGCAAAGTTCGTGCATGCGGCTTCATTAACTCCAACACCATCATCCCTTAAAACCTATTACCCAAAAAAATGAAGTTTTGTTTTAAGGTCATGTTTTTAATTTTTTTTGGGTGGTGGTGTTGTGGGATCCTGGCCCGTGTTTCACATTACTTTCTTTTCCTTCTATTTAGAGACTAACAAAGGGAAGGGGCCATAATTACGAAGGTCTGTGATCACGTGGGAAAAGTATTTCGATGATAAGAATTTAATTTCAAACGCAGTGAGTGAAAGAGGGTTGTAACGGACGAAATAGAAGGAGAAAAGCAATTACTATGAACATATTTGGCGCATGAGTCACAGAAAATTAAAAAAATAAAATGATGGAATGTCAGTGTAAGGTATCTATGAGATGATACGAGATATTTATTGCAATTCATTTTTAGAAAAGGCACGAGGGATGGCAGACATGTTTGATGTGAAAGCTATGTACATGATCAAATTTGAGTCTTTGATAAGTTACGTAGTGATTTCGTATTTTTTTCACTACTGAATGCATTCAAGAGGAGGAGTTGCGAATGGTGGCAATTGACGATATTTCGAAAGTCGGTGAGGCTGATTGAGCATTTCGAAGAAGTCTAGATGTGCGGCTGGGTATAGCCTTCTCACTAAATCCCACTTGCCTAAAGACCGATGATTGAAGGATATAAAGGTCTGTAAAAGCCAGAAATCAGCTCCTTCGAAGGCGGTTCCCGTGAATTCCATGAGAACACCATCGTGATTTCTCGAGTAAATGTCCCATGAAAAAAGACCCCTTGACCAAACTCTCTGTAACCTTTTTACGACACGAGTACCCTTGGGTCAAATTTCCTTGGATCCCGGATAAGTACTCCAAAAGAAGGTATCCGCAGTTTATTCCCGAGTTGTGCACTTGGAGTAATCTCTTCTGATTCCACTTGTGATTCTCGGAAGCAAAATATATGACATCCAAAATTATAGCAGATTGTTACATAGTGTGTGTAGAAAACTTCTTTTTCAGTTAATTCGTTAAGGCATATCCTTAAAAATTGGAATAACAATTGCATTCATTTTAAAACTATAAAAGGTGTCATTGTCCACAGTTAAAATTAATTGTTTTAGTTTCACTTAATTCTTTATTAAAAATATTACAATACGGTTCCAATCCAGAATTGTTTTAAACGGAAACAAATATTTTATGAATTTCAACACAGTGAATGAATCCAGATAAAATTTGTCATAGGAAATCCAGAAAAAAGGTGACCAAAAGTGTCGGGGCAGTTATTATGTTAAAATGTTTTAGCATAGGCTGATTTTCTAAAATTAAATATATCGCGTCCATATTTTATATCCCCTGGTATTGCTGACACCACTTTTGGCGATTGGAACAGCTGCAATACTAAAATTAAATTTGGTCGACCTTTGTAGCAGATTTTGCAACAAGTTCGGTCAGGAAATACACGCTTGCTCAACGTAATGACTACCCTTTGTAAATTTACTAAATACTTCATTTGTATATATATATACATGTAAACATTTATAGATATGAATGTATATATGTACATATTTATATTATGTTTATATTATTATTAGGTAATCTACCGGTTAAGGTAGGTTTTTGGATGGACACAACTATCAAGTAAACATTTTGTGACTCCCCACCTAGCAAACTAATCTATATCAGATCCCTCTTCATCTCGGTGTATTTCTTTCCTCCCTTCATCCCGTCCAACATCCCTATCCTGTTCCTACCCTTTCCTCGCTTGCCCAACATTCTCCCCTCTATTACCTTCTTCAGCATTCCACTATCGCTCAATACGCCTTATCCATTTTTCCTGCCTCCATAGGATTTCTCTAAACAAACCCCTCTCCTCCCCCACCATTTCTTGTACCTCCTCATTTGTTTTCCTTTCGGTCCATTTCACCTTCTCCATTCTTCTCCACACCCACATTTCAAAAGCCTCCAATCTACGTCTATCCTCCTGCTTCAGCGACCACGTTTCCGCGCCGTACATAGCTACGCTCCATATCAGAGTTTTTACGAGTCTTGTCTTAACATCCCTACTCAACGTCCCCGTCATCAACTCCCTCCTCCTTGAGAAAGCCTCCTTGCCTAGCGCAATTCTTCTCCTTACGTCCCTACCACTTTGACCGTGTTCGTCCAAAACACTTCCGAGATATGTAAACTGTTCTACCTGCTCTATTTTTTCCCCGCCTATTTTAATATTTAGCTTAGCTTTTTTCTTTCTGGAAAATCGCATAACCTTTGTTTTATTAATATTGATTCTCATCCCATATTTATTGCATTGAACCTCCAAGTCACTCAACAATGCTTGCAACCCCTTGGCTGACTGAGCAACTAATGCTTGGTTATCAGCAAACCTAACCGATTTTACGAATTCCCCTCCGACTTTCATTCCTACCTCCAGTTCTTCCCATGCCTCTTTAATCATTTCCTCTACATATACGTTGAACAGTACCGGTGACAATGGGCAACCCTGCCTTACACCTCTTCCTAACACTGCCCACCCGGACTCTCCGTTCTCCACTCGCACCTGAGCAGTCTGAGACCTGTGCAGATTGAGGATCAGTCTCCTGTCCCTCCAATCCATTCCTATTTTCTGCAATACACCCATTAATTTTTCCCAATTCACTCTATCAAACGCTCTTTCGAAATCTACAAAACAGGCAAAAACGTCCTGATTGTATTCTATATTCCTCTCGACTAGTGATCTTATTACTGCAATGGCATCACGCGTACCTCTTCCTTTCCTGAACCCAAACTGATCATCCCCTAAGTAATCATTTGCCTTACTCTCTATCCTTTTGTTGATGATCCAGAGAATAACTTTAGCTAAGTGGGATATCAAACTTATTGTTCTGTAATCCTCACATGACGAAGCCTTTGCCTTTTTTGGAATAGGAACTAACACCGATCTCACAAAATCTTCCGGCCAGATTCCTTCCTCATAGATACGGCGAATCAGTCCATATATGGCCTTCTTCCCACCTTCTCCTAACCATTTCAACATTTCTACAGGAATATTGTCCACCCCCACAGCCTTATTTGCTTTCATCTCCTTTAATGCCCTTTCTATTTCATCGTCGAGTATGCCTGGACCTAAGCTATCTTCTTCTACGTCATGTTCCTTTTCTATGTCTAACCTTGTCGGCCTAAGTTCTTTACCATACAGTGTTTCTATATATTCCTTCCATCTCTCTTGGATTTTTCCTGGTTCAACTATTATCTTACCCCACTTATCTTTAACCGTTAGCACAGATCTTGCCTTCCTACTTCCCGATAATAACTTAACCTTGTGTATAGAGCACCAATTTCACCCTTCTTCTGTAAACTTTCCATATCCTCGCATTGCGTTTTCCACCATTCTTCTTTTGCTTTATTTGTGGCCCTTCTCAATTTATTGTTTAACTCTTTGTACTTCCTTTTGCCTAACTCTGTGTTTACATTTTTCCATCTTCTTCTCTCATCCAGCTTTGCAATCATCTCATCCGTTACCCATGGTTTCCTTATCCTTTTCCCGTTAACGGTTCCTATAGTGTCTTTAGCGGCTTCCAATATCCCTTTCTTGATACATTGCCATTTTTCTTCGATAGTACTCAGTTCTTTACCGTCATCCATCATTTTCTCTAGAGCCTCCTGATACTCCTTCCTCGTTAATCCATTTACTGCTTCTAAATTCCATTTCCTAACTCGCCGCCCTTGCCTTATCTTCTTGAAACGAACATTACATTTCATAACAACTAAATTGTGGTCAGAGTCCGCATCCGGTACAGTACCGGTGACAATGGGCAACCCTGCCTTACACCTCTTCCTAACACTGCCCATCCGGACTCTCCGTTCCCCACTCGCACCTGAACAGTCTGAGACATGTACAGGTTGCGGATCATATATATATATATATATATATATATATATATATATATATATATATATATATATATATATATATATGTATTTGAAATATTCAAACACGATAATTCCGCCATACGGCGAACAAATATTATTGTCGCACATAGAAATAGATATATCAGGAAAGATGATAGGAAAACGCATAAAAGACCAACACAGGAAAGGTGGGGAAGGCGGATTTGAGCAGATCGTAAATGTAAACATATTTCACAAACGTAAAAATATTTTAAAATATTTCCTTATCCTCCCCACCTTTCCTGTGTTGGTCTTTTATGTTTTCCTAACTCCTCTCCTCATATATCTATTTCCATGTGTGACAATAATATATATTTGAAATGATTTAGTGCCTGTAGATTCTAATGATAACGGTCGTACAGTCGAAACCTAAACTGCCTGAGTGTCCTTTCTTTGTGTCTATATGTTTTAAAATTTCTACATCTGTTGGTTTATGCGTCGCCGGAGAGCGTTCCATATATACTATATATATGTGTGTGTGTGTATATAGTATATATATATGTGTATGTATATATGATGTAAACGGAGAAGCAAGAGAATTTCTACAAACTCCAAATTTTCGTTGGCCACACCACCTCCCTTAGAGAAAGAAGGAATTGAAAAGAGAGAAATAGGGTCAGTTCCCTATTCCCTAGAGGAATGTGGTTTGGCAATTGAAAATTTGGAATACCTGTGAGTTTTATTTGTATGTGCTTCTCTGTTTACATTATTATTCACATCTGTGACTTTCTCCTTCAATATATATAAACCATATCTTTTATATATATATACAACCATAAACACACTAATCGACCCGAAGTTCGGTTTGGTAGGTGACGGTAGAGTTCACCCAATACTAAGCCCAACGGCGTGTGAAATCCACACATCAGGGTAGTGGGGCCAGTTCCTTTCTCTGTGCCAGTTATGGTTTCCCAGGAAGATCTGGTACCCGAAATATCACATAGCTTGGGTGAAGCTGCATGTAACCAGAGTTCCTTACCCGGGAATCGAATCCTGGACCCTCCGGTTTGTAGTCCAACGCTTTACCCCCTGAACTACCGCGACCCACATCTATATATACACATATTTATGTACATGTAGAAACATATTATTTTCTAAATATGCAGAAAGGCAGATGAAATCACATAGACTTTTGTAAACGTCATGGTTGTTATCGCGCATAAGTGTGAAATAAGGCAATTAGTACGCTGGTTGTTGGCTGTAACTGTGCTCTATAGGTGTTTTTGGAGGGAGAAAATAAATAGGGGATGTTTACATTTTGTTTGGATCGAGCGAAAGAAGGGAGACTGAAGAAACAAGGTTGCGTCGGGGCGGGAGTGAAGTGGTCGCCTGGGGCGG
Organism: Hetaerina titia; assembly: GCA_037158775.1. NCBI lineage: Eukaryota > Metazoa > Arthropoda > Insecta > Odonata > Calopterygidae > Hetaerina > Hetaerina titia. Next base: position 28,649,521 of record CM073774.1, on the reverse strand, counting down.
GCAACCGGCGGGTCGCGAGTGTGATGCTCGGACGGTTGAAAAGTTATCATTACGGCGGGGTGGTTTTCAAGAAACGAAGCCAGAGAGAAGAGCGGTGGAAGAAAGAGAGATCCGAGAAGTGTGGCACGTAACCCAAACAAAGAAATGGAGAGTGAGGGAGTACTCAGGTTTGCGGGAGGGTAAGAAGGCGGCACGATAAGAAACCTTAAGCTCCTTTCCAACGTCCGGCAAAGACTCGATGAAAGCGTAAGATGAAGGGAGGATAAAGTGACAAAGGGTGAGGTCTCCGGGAGGGGGAAAGTAGGGAAAATAAAGGAAGGAAAACGGGGAGACAGGGAAGAGGTAGAGGATTGGGAATGGCGGATTCTGGCGATTTTATGTGAGGAAATAGAAAAGAAGGAAGGAGTGCGTATCGGTGATGGGGGTAGAGAGAAGAAGGGATGTGGTAAGGAAAGGAAGAGGATTTGTGGGAAGTTGAGGGACGGTGGAGGGGTGAGGTTCGGGAAGAGTGAGACCAGTTTCGGTAGGGTGGTCAGGGCGGGTGGGGAGGATTTAGGGTGTGTGTGTGGGACGGGACGGAGGCGCTTAGATATACGGCTTTGCAGTGGACGTGAGAACGAGGGAGATGGGACGGAATGAAGTGATGGTGGAAGGGGCGTGAGGGAGGAGTAATGAGGGAAACGTACTGAGAATTAGGGACGGTACAGGTGAACTGCGTTCTTTTTTTCACAATTGGATAAAGAATGGGAGAGAAGAGGAGGTGGAGATCACGTAGGGGAGGGCCGTGTGAAGGATTGATGCGGAGTTAGGTCGGTTGGGTGCTGTGTGCGCGGTGTTATCACGGAGTGGGTATTGATACTATCGGTTCGTGGGAATTCGGATGGGGATTCGAGTGGAAATGGTAATGAGCAGGGGAATGAGGTAATGTGTCGGACAGCGGAGCATTAAGAGATCGAATGCCTAGTTCCGGGGAAGATGTTTAGCAGAGACGAAGAGCCCGTGAAGCCGGAAAATGTCTTTGTTGATGGCTGTGAAGAAGCGACTGGAAGTAACGAATGGTCAAGTGAACCGTCTTCGATTGCCAAATTCGTCAAATTGCTCTTGAGATGAAGAATCGATGAAAAATAATGTGGTCGATTCGGCAGACATTTTCAGTGTGACTAATTAATTCAGATTTATCTTCGTGTAATCGATCCATATCATTGGGATGAACTTACTCTTGAAAGAAACATTGAAAATTATAATAATCTCTTGATAGAATAGTCAGGATCAAGTAATATGTCTGAATAACACTAATCAGGGTTTGTTCATATGGAGAAGATTTCTTAAAATTAACTGAAATAATTCTTCAAACAACCCCAAAATAGTGAAAACTTTGCAGTGTAATGCGCTTAGTCTATTAATTTATGTTTTAATATAAATTGTTTAAAATATTAGAGGCCTTATCAATGTTCAATACTGTTATTACATTTTGTTTACAAAGATGAAAAAACGTTATATTCTTTAATACTATTATGCATTTTAATTTTAGTATATTACACCAAGTTTTGAAATGTAACGCAGTTAATGACGGATTAATGAGTTAAAAATAAAATAAAAAAACAATGTTTATATTTGTTAAAATTCAATGTCGATCTCAAAATCTTATTTATACATTACGAATAATGGTAATGACAGTTACATTTGATTATGTAATGTTTATGGAATTGCCAGTACAACTTGCATTTGAATGGAATAAAACAAAGCATAAGATTTTTAGATGCTATTATGAACCTCCAATCAAAATTATATTTATTATAAAGAGAAACGTTAACACGAAAAGAGAAGGGTGATAATTCGTAATACGATTGGAGGAAGGTATTCGTGGCATAGTGGGGGTAAGGTAGGAATAGGGTCTATGATGAGATAACGGAAAGGAACGTTGTGAAAGCAGAGGGATTGTTGGGATATATGGAGCGTAAACTGAATGTGACCCGAGGACTACGGGGATTAAATAAGAATGGAACGGGAGACTCGATGTAGGTGAAAGGCGGCTAGGAAGGACCAGGATAAGACCAGAAGCGAATTACGAATTTTTTTGGGGAGAAACGAGAGAAAGACGTTTTGGGGATTGGAGACTTGGCATATGTGTGTGTGGCATTGAGAAATAGAATCAACACGACAGGGGAGATAGGAAAGAAATTGGCAAGAAGAATCAGAAAATAAATTCGGATTACGGTAGCCTAACCCAGGCAAGAATGTATTTGAAATGCACCAACTTGATAGATGACGGATGTATTTGATAAAAATACTGCAATGCTAACGTGTTTATCATCGCATTATACATTTAATGCTCGATTTACTCTCAGATGATCTCTTTTGCATATCCTCATACAACAATTTATTGGTATACTACTGCAGTAGTCAGCCAGTGTAGATTCTCATCTACATCTATCCACACAATACCCAGCAAGTCGTCGCAAGGACGTGAGGACGTAGATCACCAGCCATTCTACATATATTACCTCAATTTCTTCATGCACCTGGCATCCTGCGATCCACCAAGAACCGCATGGAAAGGGGGCGACCGAACACCAATCAAGTAACATGTCTGCACATATTACGAGTATTACACAGTTAGCAGCTATTCCCGTACCTATATAAAGAACAAAATTAAAATACAATAAAAGAGGGCAGGTACACATAAAGTTCAGACACTTATTATCGGTCAGTATTCTACAAATTCTGGGCGGACAATTCACGTATATTACGAACCTTAGAACCATTACGCTAAAACGAACCTTACCTTAAATGACCAAGTACTTCTAGTTCACTTTCATAATTTGACAAGGCATTGTTTTTCTTGTGGTAATATTTCATCATAAACCGCTATTAGATAAGTTTGTAATTGCTTACGTATCCAAAAAAAAACCCAAACTGCCAAAATAAGCAAATTGCTAAAATACTCCAACTGCATTTTCATTTGCAGGTCTAATTTTTTTGAGAAATTTTTCTTCAACTGTTTTCTGGAGCGGAATAATTGAAGTCCTACGTAAATGGAAGAAATATATAATAACACCCACCGGTAATTTCTTGAAAAATGCAGTGCACTTATTTCATTACTTTTGTTGGAATACTTGGGACAGTCAAATTAATACCGAACTCCCACTATAGCACACTGCACCCAAAGCTAGAAGCTTGCTTTTTATGTATTGATTCCGCCATCACTGTGCTAGGAGAACTGCGTAGGGACAACTCACATACGAAGGCAGTTGTTGTGTTATGTCCTTATTGGTACGCGGACTAGTTGTTGTGGCAGGTGTTCGATTTTCATTTGACTTCCCCTCATATTATGTGAAAACCTTCAACCCAGAACGGAAAAGTTATTTATTGCGCGATGTCAGTATAATTTTAGTGCATCTGTAACTCAACGCTTTCTTTCGTTATTAGCAAAGATAGTATTTAGCTATCCACATCCAATTAGGTCTGAAAGGAGTTGGTTTCTTGTCTAAATATTTACACAGGACTTAATGAAAATACACTTATTCTGACGGTGGTCAGTTTTACACGGTGAGTAAAAAAGCGTCACAAAAGTCCAAAAAGTAATTATATTGTGTAGATTAGTACATTTAAATAACTCGTGTATCCACAAGTATTTGTATTCTGAGGTCGTGCTTAAAATTACGTATTCTGATAAATATCAGAAAACAGAAGTTCTTGTGGACCAGTGCGGACTCGGGTTGAGTCCACACTGATCCCAGACTTAGCCCAAATACAAAATTTCAATAAGTATGCCATCTCAAAAAATAAATGAATGAATTTACAATTAAATTGATATTAATTCTAATTAAATGGCATTTAGTTAATTGGAAAGAAATTAAGTGTCCCAATGTAGTCAATTCATACTGAAATCATATGGGGATATTCAAAATATGAATGCATATAATTATTAAAAAAAAATAGTTTTCGTATAAATACTTTTCCTCGATGTTCTCTGAGAACTCAGAATGAATAGTGTTACTGACGTCTACAAATTCATGCATTTAATTTACATTTGTATGCACAAATATCGGGTTTTCAATAAAATTTCACGAAGTTAGAAAAACAATTACAATGAAAATCACGTAAAGGCTTGCAAAATTCGTCGATATGACAGGCTTAGCCAATTGTACAGCATGAAATAGGTTCTCCTTCTCTGTCATCTCTACTGCCGAAGGTGTCATTACCACCGAAATGGAATAAGCTGTGTGTTTGTGTAATTTTATGGGAAGATATATATTTTGATATCCCCGAATTATATTATACGTAACTATTTTTTAGACCAAGCTGCGGTAGTATATTGGCAATATCTAAAGAGAGATCACTGGTGATGTCTTCGACGAAAATTCAGCACATGCTCGCGCAAGAGTAGTAAGGGTATTCGAGCGCTTGAACCCCCTGGTTACAACCAAGGGCCCTCTCGGTCGGCGGCAACTCGGCAAACAAAAAAATAATAAATCGACCTTTTTCCCTCTAACTCCCTCCCCCCAAATCGTCGCTTGCCTTCCCCCCGATTTCTCCCCAAATCTCGTCTCTCCTTTTTATCCCACCGGGCCGTCCGAAAAGACTGCACCGATATGGGTAACTGGGGTCACTATCCAAAATCCCCCACCCACCACGGTCCCGTTCGCTTGCTTGCCAATACTGCTGTTTCGTCTGCGGTGGTCAGATAAGCGTCTGAGACTTCCCAGGAGCTTCCATCCGACCCCCGCCGCCCCATCCCATAGTACTGCCGCCCCTCCACTACCCTTTCCCTCTGCCACTCTCCACTTCCTTCAACCCCGCCTCTTCCTTCCTCCTCCCGTTACACACTTAATTTCACCAAATGTTTTCCTCAAGCGCACACCAGAGAGTCCGGGAAGGTCGACCGCTACCTCGCTGCCCCTCCCTCCCGTCCCGACGCCGTCGACGGCTCATCCCGCTCTGCCCCCTCCAATCGAGCGTCCAATGAGACCTGCTGATATACCGTTATCTTTTTCCTTGACGACCTTTTTCGTTTTATTTATTTTTGTCTCTAGACCTTCGCTCCTTTTCTCTTTCTCTCCCTGGCATTGCAGACACTCAATCCGAACTGGTGCGGCTTGAGAGAAAAAAGCAAATAATACAGAATTCCACGCAAATACCTCGTTCAAGGAAGTTTGACTTATAGTATTGAATTGGCGAATTAATTTTTAAGAGCATGTGAGATACCATGAAAAAACCTTGTATATCATAGTGAACTTCTGAAAGACTGAACGACGTAAATATCATGCATCGGTACTATTGGTTTCTGCAGATCCTTATCGATTTTATTTCTGTCGCGTACACATGCAAAACGTGTATTCATTTTCTGCCTTTTCACCGCTTACCCTAAATTCTTCTTATCACAACCTTTAGCGTACGGCTCTATTCCTTGAACTCGTGCGTCCTCTCTTTGGGTCCTGGACGAATTTCCTTACGACCTCATATGCTTACGTATCTTACATTTCCTAGATTCTTTCCTCGTTCTCGAGTTCATTTATTTTTCTAAATATTTGGCCCCCAATTTATCCTTCATGTTTTTCAAGCATTTTCCTTAACTTGGATTTACGAGTATCTTGAGAGTCTTATCTTTTGTATTTTCTTATTTTAGGCATATTCTTATTCAATTAGTAAATTTCAAATTGATCTCATGACCAGCCTACTATGCTTTCATAATGCTGGTAAATTATTTGGTTGACTAAATGTTCCTTTCATTTAATTACCTTAATTGGTTTTCTGCTTGCTCTTAGTTTTCACTGATACCTTCCTGGCTCCGTATGTCATTGGGATTATCCAACGGTTTTAAAAAATATGGGGAAAAGCTTATTTCGTTCGTGTCTGTCGCACTCATTACGAATTACTGCACATCTCTCTGATTCATTTAGGAGGCAAACGTAGTGTGGCATCGTCTAAGTGAAGCATAATTCAACTAGCTATTTACCAAAATTTCTGATCATCCATGGTGCCGCTTATATTCTGTAATTTCTTTATTTATTTATTTCTTTAAGATCTTTCTTTTCTCAAGTTATGCCTCTAAGCTCATGCAGAGCTTTATTTCACATTATTGTTATCTTAGGATGAAGTTACAATCTTGTTACATAAGGGGTTGATTCTTACGTAGTCAATTGTTTCTTTAATTTCAAAAATTGCAGTAAAGATCGTTCAAATAGAATAAGATAAAAAAACATCTAACCAACGCTGAAGACCTTTTTGAGCCAAGATATTTTTATTCTCACGTATGATAATGATTAGTTATTAATAGGTTTGAAAAATTGATTGCTAGCAGCATCAATATGATTCATTTACAAAACATATATCAGTAATTAGTTTATTACTGAATTGTAATCTCACTGGTTACCATATGTTCCTAGGTCATCAAGGGAGGTATTCATTTATTTGACTCAAAACTGTATACTCAATAGTTAATGATACATCAATATTAAAATAATTTAGTTTTCGTTTTTGTTATGACACTATTTTATATTGATTACAATGAATCAAAGTAAAAATTCTGAATTCCAGTTCTTAATTTATCTGTATTAATTAGAACATGGACAATTCATAATTTTAACTGATTAACATATTATGGAAGCAATAAATGATGAGAGATCAGATTTTTTAGATTTATTTTTGCCCCTTTGTGTTGAATGAATTCATAATAGACGAGAGCTATACATTTATGACAAAAGCTTACTAAATAGAGATAATCTCATAGGTTCTTTTCACTCTAAATCTCTGAGTGAACACTTAACATTGACCATACAGTCATTTATTGAGCGCAGATATTGTAGGTTCCACACTCAATTGTTAATTGAGCTAAATTATTCATTGATACGTTAAAACTGCTGACTCACAATTTTCATTCTCTCTTAATTTTGCTTACTCGAATGAAGTTCATTTAAAAATGCTTTTTGGAATACATTTGATGATCCATTGAGTATACGACCATACTAAATGTGAATCCTCACGTAATTTTAGGGTGGATATTTGCGTTTTATTCTTTGATAAGGTAAAGTGTACATAAGCCCTCCAATCTAGCAAAGTACCTCTTTTAGCTTTTGCTCCTTGTCCTCATACGTTAGTAGGTTTTGATGCAAGATCGATGTAGATCTAAGGGCTGTTATCTATGTATACATATGCTATTTTCATCAGATTCACATTAACTATATCTAACAAAAATTGTTATATATTTACCTACAAATATTTTTTTCGTGTCATATCTAATTTTAGTTTATTCTTAACTATTTTTGTATAAGAAAAGAAAATGAACTTTGAAATTAGATTGATCAGATTTTTTGCTATTTTAATTTTTATAAAAACATTTAACGCCTTTTATCATTGTATTTGCTCAATTATTAGCCCAATATTATTTTCACTGTATATTAAGAACGCGCATGTTATCCGAAAATGATGTAGAGAATCGACGAATTTCACATAGGTTTACCAAATCCCAGCCCTCGTGAACTTCTCGCACATAATTTGCAAAGGAAATCTCGGCTGCAGACCGTGTCACGATCTTCTCTTATCCTTCCTGTCGTTTATTTGCGGTGTCCCGATTTCATTTCTTCGACACTTCCAAAACCCCGAGTTTTATTTTTCGTCTCTTGACTGACTGAATCTTTAGATTTGTTATATCCTGGCCGATAACGGCAAATCGTTTCGCTTCGAGAGGTTTAGCGTGTCATTGAGGGATCCGAATTCCTTTTGTAAGACCTTGAGCTGTATTTTATCACTACAGTGGAAGGCCAAATGCAAGTAAGTTAGCACTTTTAAAAATCTGGTATTCTGCTGTGGTTCCTTGACATATTTGTTATATACTATATATATATATATATTATATGCTATATATATTATATATATATATATATATATATATATATATTTTCATTCAAACAGAAATAGGTATAAGGAAAGGGGATAGGAAAACACATAAAAGGCAAACACAGGACATGTGGGGAAGGCGGTTTTTGAGCAGATCGCGAAAGTAAAAATATTTCCTTATCCGGGATTTGAACCACGGACCTTCCACTTTCCGGGCGGATGCTCTACCTATTGAGCTAATAAGGAAACCTCATTTACGTAAATTTATATTAAATAATTTAGGTAAATTAAGTTTCCTCGGTGGTGTAACGGTAGCACGTCCGCCCGGCAAGTGGAAGATCCGGTGTTCAAATCCCGGTTAAGGAAACATTTTTACTTTCGTGATCTGCTCAAAAACCACCTTCCCCACATGTCCTGTGTTCGCCTTTTATGTGTTTTCCTATCCCCTTTCCTTATACCTATTTCTGTTTGAATGAATATTTGTGCGCCGTATGGTGGGATTTTCAAGTTTGACTATATATATATATATATATAAATATAATATATATATATATATATATATATATATATATATATATATATATATATATATATATATATATATATATATATATATATATATATATATATATATATATATATATATATATTGTAAAGTTTATTATCCACTATGACGTTTTTCTATTTTACTTTTACGTGTATCAGAACTTCAAAACTTTATTTTTACCTTGAAAAAGTCTGTAATGTAGGGAGAGAATTTTCTCTTTCTGCAAAATAGTATCTGAGATGATGTTTTGCCCAAAGAAGCCATCCTTATTTTTCTGTCCTAATTTTAAGTTCCTTAGTCGGAGTTTATCACACTCCAACACGAAATGGACGGACATAGGTAAAAATTCAATGACATATTTATAATTTAAAAGAGTATCACTAAAATTATTTGATTGATCTAATATTCGAGTATAATCGTATGATAATGCGTATTAGTGCCTTAAACTAGTTTTTTGTTTAAACTAAGTTGTGTTGTTGTTGACTTGTAGTATAATTAATTATTGGTAATTAAAAGGTGGCACCGGAAATGCTTTTCTTCCTGGCGTCACCCTGTAGAAGTATTAATTATGTTGTTAAGTAGCCCGGTGAGTTTCGAACGGTTAGGTTACGGAGCGCCCCATCTTTCTTTCAATCTCTATTTCCCCCGCAGACCCACCTCTTTCCTATCAATCCCCTCTTGTCTCGTCACTTCTCACCCTTCTCGGGAAAGAGACGTATATTATGCCGACACCTGAAAACGTATTCCTTTTGGTTTTACCTCGGATATCACGTCAACCGTAATAGGGCGCCGCGTGGCGGTTAACGACTCAAGTTGGTTGCGACGAGTCCACCCCGCCCCTTTCCCTCTCCCCTCCCTCCCCCCAGACACTCCACACCCCCTTCCGCTCCTGTAAATTTTCGCGAAAATGGGTCGCGGAGTGGTGCCAGCGGCGGCGTTGCCAAGTTTCCCTCCCCTTCGTAGCACCCCACCCCTCCCTTCGCCCCTTATCCAGTGGTGACGCCATGGGTTGGCGCCGTTTGCCGTGCTCGTCCCCTCCTGCGCCACGAGCGAACCCGGTTCGGAAGCGAGTGGTTTGAGTGTGCCGGACGGATGGCGAGATGGTTTCGTCGGGAGGCAAATGGGAGGACTACGGTTTTATGAAAGCGAGGGGAACACGGCGCTAATGCGAGCGGCCCGGTTGAGGGTCGACAGGCACGTTGCCATGAAATACGACACTATGGGATATTGACAGAGTTCAAAAGCAGTTTCACGTTAGGTACAGATTTCGGTTTCTCAGAAACCTCCGAACTGTAATCCGATGGCGAGTTCGGCAAAAATATGGCAGTGCTATTCTTTTCGAATGTTCCGTCCGTATGGCTCGCTCATAAGCGACAAGGTGAGACTTTGTCCGTTTTCGTCTCCGATCCACTCCCCTCCACTTCCACCTCCTTCATCCCATGCCACACCATATGGCATGACGGCTTTCAAGCGCCATATGACTTTTGACCTTTCCGTGCATTTCATCAATCTGCAAGAGCAGAGGGAAAACATTCCCTTGCAAGGGAGAATTCCGAACATCTAGGATAATTACAGTATATTTTTAATAAAATCTTGCTGTTTAAGGAGGGGAAATGTGCACTCCGGTATACGGGGCAGAATGTGGGGGGGGATCCGGTTGGTGCGGAGGCTAGCGTACTGGCTTCCCTTCCTGAACGTCCGGGTTCGAATCCTAGAGGCAACAGTTAATTTTCAGTGGTATCCCGATCCCTACTTGAGGTGCTTTGTGAGGAGCACTTTAAGTGAGTAGACTGTCCGTCGGATGGGGCGTTAAGCTGCGGACCTTTCGTTAAGAGTAGGCTAATTCCGACGCCGGATTTCTCTCCACCCTTCATTTCTCACCCTTCCATAATGGTGCATATGACCTTAGCTGTCGGTCACCTCCCCTAAAAACTACCAGGATGTGGGTACGAAGAGGTGTTTAGGAAATTTGACGGACTGAGAGGAAGTCAACAGCAAAGTTTTTAGGCCCGTATTAATAGGCATGCGAGTTTCTAAGGGGTCTCCTGGGACAAAATTTTCCATGAGATATTCCAGCGCTGTAGTCTCCTACGTGAAAAATCAAAGGTTTTTTTTCAAGAACAAGACCATTTTGAAGCTACATGAGTTGGAAAATGACTATATTTAAAGGGGAAAAATATGGTAGAGAAGGAGGCTGGAAGATGTAATTAGGATATACAAAAGGTGGTTGGAGGAGAAACATTGATAAGTTATGGGATTCTGAACCATTACAGATTGGAGAATGAAAGAAAAGGCTGTAAAAATATCAACGGTATAGAGAATGGAAATGAATTCACTGCGCAAGGCAACAAATATTAGTTTTCAGGATACGTTCTAAAATCATATTTGGATTTTCAATTACAACAATCATTAGTAGTCGATATTGTAGAGAATTTCATTTAAAAGGCTAATAAGTCCCTTTTATAGCCATTGTAATGTAATTTGAATACCTTAATATCTGGCCTGGTCTGGTATGACTAGGTATCCAGAGCCAACGCCCTCTAATAAAATTTAACGTCTTCCATTGACGGAAAACAGATATAATATCCTCAATGGAACATATCCTCAACATAAAATATCCTCAATGGAATAAACGTATGGAGTAAGAAGTCATAAAATGATGCTTCTAAAGAAATAGTATGCAATCATTTTCTATAGGGACATTTCGTTTTTGGAATTATTTAAGAAACTTGGACGTTAAAGGTGGAGGGTAAGTGGAGATTGAAGACCATTGAGATGACGGTGTTGAGATGAATGAAAAATTAAAATGAACGGTGAGGAAGACTGATGATGAGGTTCTAGGCATGTTAAAGGAAGAAGTATGGTTGTTGGGGGAAGTTTGAAGAAGGCAGGTTTAGTAAGATACTACCGCAGGAGATACTAAGATGCTGAAACGGTTAATAGAAGGTAAAAGCCCGGGAAAACGGATAAAGAGAAGAAAAGAATAAATATTTTGAATGAAAAATAAACTATAGGAAGATAGATGGCCATATGTATGGCTTAAAGACTGACTGAACGCTATATATACGATTTTTTTAATATCGAATGAGATCTATTTCATGCCATTCTGCCAAGTCAAATTAGGGCTTAAATAAACGTATAGTAGTTCGTTATCCCAGGCTCTTCAAAAATCTACTCTCACCCGGAACATTAATAATAATAATTTATTTTTGGAATATACTTTAGGAATAGTATCTCACTTACTTAAGTCTTAGAGAGAAACTAATTTTCATCTCATCTCTAATCCCTTCGCATCTTAAACTTTGGTGAATCTTGACAGCAAAAGTTTCTCAAGCTGCCGGAAAGAGAAAGTAGGCTCGTATTTCCGTCAATCCGCCTGAGTAATAAGGATGGAGTGGTCTCGGATTTAAGCAGCTCTTTCATCGGGATGCGTCCCTCACGTCACACGGTTGAAATATGAATCCATGGCCCAGACCGATTTCTGTTTCCTCAGAACGGGCCTCTCTCCGTCGATGTGCGCACACACGTATTCCAAGGTCGATGACCCAAAAAGGAAATTATGCATCCCTTTTTATGGCTTACTGGTGACGGCGACAAAAATCCTTTCACGGAGTTGTCTCGTTCGCCACACTCCATATCGCCTTCAATTCCCCCGGAGGGCATTCACTCTACAGAAAACCAGCGTCCAAGCGGATCAAGGAACCCATTTGGTATTCCAAAAGAATGCGTCAAATTAAATCAAAAGCTCTTCAGCAGCAGAACGCGTAACTTAACTCCGAAATGTCTTACCTAAAGTCTCTAAGAGTATACTAATAACAACATATATGTCATGAGATTTTACCGTCATCTCTGAGTTGTCAAACGCAAAAATTATTACGACATTTAATTCTGTGGAACGAAATTTAGTGAATTCGCATTTGTGCAAAAAATATAGGTATGTATATATTATATTCATACACATATATAAAGGACGAACACAGGAGAGTTGGGGAAGGCGAAATCAGGCAAATCACGAGCGTAAAAATATTTTCCCAGTCAAGGATATTTAAAGTATATATGAAGCCTAGCATGTTAATACAGGGAAACACCCTGGGAAAGATCCGGATCTGGGCTCAACCGATATCTTTTTCAGATTAATGGGACACATCTCCCTCACAAATGAAAATATACATTTCAATAGGGAATTACAGACCTTTTCGCCCCACAGTTTCTGTAGTAGTCGATTTATGGAATATTAACAGTTGTTGAAAGAAAATTGTTTGAAGCTCATTCTGCGGATTCGTAATGTCGTATCTCCAAAAATAAAAGTGACTTAAGTGTAGATATTTATTCTGCCAATTATCATATTAACTTATCCTCAAGCTATTATTTTATTTTATTTTATTAGAAAAAATTCTTATTTCGATATGCAAACAGATTATCCCACGGCGGATTTGTTGGCTTAAATTAATATCGGTGGTGAATTTCCGAGTTGACCTGCCTGTTAGAATGCCCAGAGAATGCGAGCGAGAATAGAGGAGTTATTAAGGTTTTAGCATTCTCCATTAATTTACAGGGAGGGTTCACCAAGTTTCGAGTCGAAATTCCCCGTGGAGAGATTCGGGCGATCACCTACCCCCCCGAACCATGTGGGAGGAGTTCCCGGGAAGGAAACAGGCGAGCGGGGGATCGACGAAAAGGAATGGAAAGAGTGTGGTTGGGGGGATGGATAATATGGAAATGGAGGATGGGGAAGACGAATGGAGTCCAACTACGATACTCGACGAGGGCGGGCCGGAGACACACCAAGGCCTTCTACTCCTCCTCCACTTAGGCAAATTGGAATGCGAGGGCGGACAGCCTTCGCGGAGACTGCCTCTGATTCACCTTTAACTCTCATTGCTACGTACGTGTATGACTGCTGTGTATGTGTGACGTGTATGTAGTGCTGGTCGTATGTGTATCCTTGTAGGCCGTTGGTCCAATAAGTGGATTCTTTATCGCATGCATAACGTGCCACCCGGCCCAGGAAGGGTAGATGGAGGCAGGTGAGATGTCGCATTACCTTTGGACGTCAATGGCGGGGTTCTTTATTTTTCACTTCGAGGAAATGGAGGAGAGTCATAATTTTTGCTGGAATACAGTGATTAATTTTTTTTAATCAGTTATACGAGTAGCACGTGGTTCAGTCTGACTTACAAATACCTCTTCACTAGGCCGGAAAGTTGAATTATTAAACGGGCTCCACATTTAACATTCGAAAAAAACGTTGATACTTGAAAACTAAATGTTACAGACATTTTAAGCTGTTTTAAAGTTGGATGAAATTTGTCATTGGCTTTTTCTTATGCACAGATAACTTGCACGTTTTGTAAATTTAATTGTGTCAATTAATTACTAAATGAGAAGTTTAAATATTTAATCTCCCGTAATACGCCTATATTTCTTAGGATTCCTCAAAAAAATACCTAATCTACCGTCAGTGTGTAACTACATGTATATCGTCCATGGCCAGGGAAACGAAAAGCTATCACTTACGTCCGAGTCTTCCTCTTTGAACTTGCATAGGCAATAACTTGTAATGTGTTGTTTGTAATTAGGAAATTCATTAAATAGTTAATTATAGCATAGAAAATCTCTTGTTTGAAGCCCTGAAAGTGATTTATTTATTTTAAAAATATTCGATTTCATTATTAAATGATTACTTTCTTTCAAGTGTTGCTTAAAATAATATTTTTCTTTGGATTTTAGATTGGATTTATGATCATTTATATATTTTATCGAAAGTGCTGAGTGTCCCTGCAACATCGCTCCATTTTAAATGAAATTTTTCTCCCATTCTCTCACCACGTTTTGCCTCGTTTTCGACCAAATCTAAATATTCGTGCTGCGGCAATGCAGATTTTTACTACGCCATCCATCATAAGGAACGTATCACATTCCTTTATACTGGATTCCTGTGTGCTTACATATTTTATTTGCCGTATAATTCTCTTGAATTAAGGTGGCTGTTCTGAATTCTGTCAAAAGAAAATACAAATGTATGCTAAATTTGGTGTAATGTGTGAAAAATAACACGTAATAAATGACATTGTAATGAATATTTGGACCAGTTTTTTTAAGAGTATTTTTCTTTTCATTACAGGTATGAGACATCAAATGGCGGTGTGTACGCTCCTGCACTTTTCCTTAAATCTCCAGGCATAATTATTCGTGAGTCATTCCCTCTGTTACAATAAGAAGGTAAAACAATCATTAAATGTTTGTTTTAACGTTTCATATGCTTGAAATATTTGTAATGAATAACTCTTCATGTTGAATATCTACGGATATAAATTACCAATCACAGCAAAACTTAAGAAATTAAATATTATCTTTTCTTTCTACGGGAATAAAACTTTATTTGTCGACTAGTTTCGTTTACACTGTAACATCCTCAGGACTAGTGATACAATGTACATTTTGTCTGTATATAACTCAGACAAAATGTACATTGTATCACTAGTCCTGAGGATGTTACAGTGTAAACGAAACTAGTCGACAAATAAAGTTTTATTCCCGTAGAAAGCAAAGATAATATTAATTTCTTAAGTTAAACATGGATTTCTACAAAGTTAATGCCTCAACCATTCAGTGAATCACAGCAAAAATGATTTGGCATTGTGGGTAGTAAGTGGCATTATTATTATATTTTCTAATATAAAATATCTTTTTAATAATCATATTACTATTTGGCTCTTGGTAATATAAAATGTTACAGTATAAAAAACTATCATATATCAACATAAATCTAATTTTTCCAAATCGTGGATACGGAAACGAAATGTGTGTTGAAACTACCATAGTTGCTTCGTCTTTTCTGTTGTTCATATGTAGGACTATTTAAAAATAAATAAATAATTAAAGTGATGTCAAAGTTTGGTTTAAGCAGGTCAGTAGTGACGCACTCATATTACTGACAGGTCAACAGTCAATACGCGGTGTCATTAAGCGCTTAGCAGAGCGCTAAATGTTGGAGACGTAGTTGACATTTTGGGCATGACACTATATCCGCAGGAATGCTCGTAGGAAGCCTTGCTGCAATATATATATTTGTTTATATTAATTTATTGGGCTAAGTTTTACTTAAATGAGATTTCCGATAAATTACGTTAAAACTTGCTTTTGATGAAGACTTTTTCAATTAAGACCTGTATGGTTGAGATGTCTGAGCAAGATAGCAAATAAGATGATTTTACATAAGTATGTACAGACATGTGTAGAAATTAAAATCGCATTTTTTTTCACGATAATCTCTACTATTTCAAAATGGAGTCATTTATTTCGTCAGGAATGTGTGTTATAAGGTTTCCTTACGGGCATCTTTACGACATAAATATTTGGCAGCAACGTGCATGGGCACCCGAATGAGTCACGCCGTGTAGAGTTCTTCTGCAAAAGACAAGCGTTCGTCGCCTTCCTTGTACGAAAATTCTCCTCACAGCCACGTTGTTCAATTTGCTTGTTACCGTGTGATGAGGTCTGCGAGTGCTTTACGTGACTTTACCCTTCATCCTTGTGGGGACTCAGGTTCGAGTGGTGGACACCTTTTTTCAGAGATATTTTTCATCAAGAGGGGATGGAGGTTGACCCGCTACTTGGCATTTCTTGCAGCGCTGCGTTCGTTTCGTTTGTTCACGTTCTCGCCACAGCTTCGAAGCCATTACTCAATGGATTCAACGACTCGCTCATATTATCGTCAGCATTTTCCCTCTTTTTTTAAGATGAAAGGAGTTCTACCTTGTTGAATTGAAATAAACTAACTTTTTTATACTTTAATTTATAACTACAAAACTTCTCAATCCTTAATTCTTCACACGGATTTCCTACGTTTTACAGTATCGACTTCCAACGAAATGACCACAAGCTACGCAGGGAAATACAAAAACTCTTTAATGATTTCAAGAATGTATCGATTTTTGCTGCGAGTGTAGAAAATTTTTGATGTGATTTTATGAAATATTATAATAACTTTAAAGAAGAAGATTACGAAAATTTGATTTTTTACAAGATGCTCTTTGGAAGCAATAGTTTTAGCCAAATTGTTGGATGTGGTGTTAGAGTTTTGCGATCAACGTTTATTTATAGATTGTACATTATTCCTTGTTACAGTAACTCAGCTGACAGTTATAGAGATTACTAATAATTATATGTACAATGATAACA
Source organism: Hetaerina titia (assembly GCA_037158775.1). Taxonomy (NCBI): domain Eukaryota; kingdom Metazoa; phylum Arthropoda; class Insecta; order Odonata; family Calopterygidae; genus Hetaerina; species Hetaerina titia. The sequence goes on along the minus strand of CM073774.1, from coordinate 28,632,951 downwards.
TTAGACAATATATGACTATCAGTTCTCCCAAAAATCAAAATTTTTGACTGAAAATAAAAATTATAATAATTTAAAAGTTAAACAATCGTATCATTTTCTAATATAAAATAGATTCAATATGAGACAAATAATTATAATAATTAAACTAATAACTTAAAAGAACAAGTACATTTTGGAGTCTTATCGCAACAAACTTAAATGAAGCAAATGAAAAACTACCCTGATTGATGATAATGATACGAAAAATAATTAAGCTTACCTTTTCCTTGATACCAATAAATAAAAAACCCCTCCCTAAATCTCCTGTATGCAAAATAGTTTTGGTTTCGAAAGCATTGCGTCACCTGACGCTGAAGGGAGATCTCACATTCGTACTTTTATTTCCTTTCTTTTCCTTCTGGTATCATACCCCCACCCTTCCCCACCGTCTCTTTCCTCCTGGTCGTTCGCTATACCTTTTGGGACCGCAAACTGGGTCACTTCGACGCCATTACGTATCAATTTTCTGGAATTTCTGCGGATCAGAACGGCTCTATGGCTCCCTTGCCGGCAATATCAAACCAAATAGTCGCTAGCCATCTCTTTTTTAGGCCACTAGGGTCTTTCACTATACAAATGGCTAAAGAATACAAGATGCTGGCCACTGACAAGGAACTGAACGACTACCTGCTTCTCGAGTGATTTAGAATCCAAGTCGTATATCGATTTATGAGGTGATATTCATCTCATAACACGCTTACAGACGATTGAGTAGATAATGCCTTGGATAGCTATTCCTTCATTAGCAGTGGTCCAATTGAAATAAGAACATTTTTATTTGGTCATAAAATTGCATCCGTTATAGATTGAAAGCAAAATTTGGTTACCATTCATTTTAAATATTCATTCTGTTGGCTCATACTTTAGCAAATTGTTCAAGAATACATGCGTAAATTACGTTTAAATGACGCGTAATGCACTAATACAAATTAAATAGCAGTGTTTATATAGGATGTTTTGCAAATGATTCAGTGAATTTTCATAAATACACTTTAAGTTGGCTGGGTAGTTTGGATATCGTTATAATTTCATTTTTAATTATTATCGTCTAAATTTTCATGTACTAATGGTGCGCACAAGTAATATTATTACAGATAAAAATAAACAATACGAACATGCAAATATCCTACCTAAATTTGAAGTCAAAAAAGTATGATTGAATTACATTTTAAATAATGTAATCGTTTTCATGATTTTTTCCAGTAAATCTCTACTAATTTGTTGAACTTTACCGTAGTAGAGTAATTTAAAATGCATGTTAATATATGTCTGGATGAATGAATGGTTTCTTCTCTGCATAAATATGGGCCTTTTATTTTTATTTAGTTGACCGATAAGGACCTCTTGATCTTTCTATTCCTCTTTGGATTCTTCTATTTCATTTCACCTTTTTACTTTAATCTTCCTTTTTGCTGTTGATTGCTCTCGGCTTGCTTATCAGGAAGATGAAAGATTTGAATCTAGGTGAAAGTAATCTTTGCAGATCTTCGTTGAGGCGAATGAAATGAACGCTAATGACTATACATAGCTTTATACATAGGCACTCTTGCTTGCAGAATATTATGCTAGAAAAGAAACAGTTAAACAATAGACAATGGTCTTCCACGAAACTTCATTCTTATTACCCCATATTAAGATTAATAATTACTATTCACATTTTCCTCTTCATGAAGTAACGAATGCCTATGCATTGTAAAATAATTATTCATCTCTTCATTTGACACAAATTATCGAGCCTTCTCCATGCTATCACCGTCTTTAACATCATTACCTCGTGATTCTTTCTTGATATAACCAACAGCAAAATCAGCATTTCCGAATTCTAATTGGCAATCAATATACCTTTTCACAAATGCCTTCCTCACAACTTAGTATTTTTCAGTTTGCTTTTCTTAATTGTGCCTAAAATTTACATTTTTCGGATCAACAATTATCTTCTCATTACATTTGTAATTGAATCTCATAATACTCCTTATACCACATATCATGATAATGAATCGTTCGTTATTTTATTTATCCTGATAATTTACTGCCCTTTTTTTAATACTGCTCTTTTATGCGCAATTTTGCAATCTATGCCATACTCATTAAAAACTGGCCTTCCTGGTTCTTAAAATGTCAATACTGAGTATTTTTTATGTGTGTCTATCCCATACCTATAATTCTGTTTATGCAATATGTTAATCAATGGTTGGAATCCCTTGGCTGACTGGCTGACAAAATTACTGTTACTCTGCTAATCTATGTTAATTTATAAAAACTTCACGCATTACATTCCACCCACTTAATATATTTTCCATGTCTGCTTTATTACGTACGACTGATTTGTTAGAAGGACGATGGGTAACGAGCAGCCCTCAGCTGCATTTAAGCGGAGAACAATTGTTCAACGTGCATGAGACATTTAGGTCAAATATATATTTATAAGGGGCAAAGTATTATTTCAGTCCAATTTACCCTCGAGGGGGATAATTTGCTATTGTTTTCTTAAATGTTATCCGTAATCTTAGGCTATCTCGTATCCCCATCTCTTTTTAAAATTGAAAATGACCTTATCTTAAATGTCCATTGTGTTCTCATATTATTCCATATCTGCATTATTTTCCCAAGATATTTTTTGGCTTCCACCTTTTGCTATATGAAGCTACTAACTTGAATAATTTTTAACCTCGTCAACTGCTTTAATTATATTTTTTAGAATCAATATAACAAAATATGGTAATCATGGTGGCTTTAGGATTGGATCTCACAAATTTTCTCAACAACACTAGCTATGTCCAATAAACAAAGCACAACGTTAACCAAAATTAACCGTCTTCAATTTCGCATATATATTCTTCATCCTTTTCTCTCATCAAACCTGAATTCGCTATCCTTTTTCTAACCCTATGTCGAACGCTCCCGTCTTTATCTCAGTCTTTAATATTTAAGCGACAATTAAAATGACCTGCTACACCTGCCCTTCCACCTTTGGATTTCATGCCCCAATGGGAATGGGATGAGAGCAATCCCATCTCATGCTCCACGATGCATGGTGCACCTATTTTTTACTTTCTGTTAATTTTATTTTTCCCATCCTTCTACGAGTGAATATTTAAGATCCTCAAATCTATGTCTATTATTTGGCTTTAATTATCAAGTTATCAAGCCGTACAAAACGACGCTCTGTATAAAAATGTACATCAATATTTTTTTAATATCCATGTTCAACGTCCCTTTAATCAACTCCGTTCTTATTTAAGCTTCTTAGTCCAAAGCATTATTCTTCTGCTATCCCTATTAACGGAGCAATAATGGACGAAAACGCTTCCGACCTGCTCTATTTTTTGCACTCCTACTTTACAGTTAGGTAAGCCTAATTTTTCTCGAAAAGGAATTATCTTTAGTTTATATGTCCTAATTCTAATCTTTTACTCATCAATTTTATATTGTTCTCTTTCTTCTATTTTCTTCTTATTCCTCACTTTTTTGTTTCCTGTTGATCTCGCCTGTCCATTCGCCAGACGTACATGAGGCTCTAAGTCATGTACCGTCCGGATAAGATGTCAATCCTTCTTCTTCTTCTCCTTTTTACTCCTGTACCTAAGTATTCATTAATTCTACCCAATTCACTGTATCAAACCCCATTTTTATATGCAAAAAAAGAAATACGTTCTGATATTATTCTTTGCTCCTTGATATCATTTGCCTCATTCCATGATTTTTATGAAAGAAAATATAGTTAAAATGAGTCTAGGAACAAATGAGAATTGAACTAATCGGCCGTGTCGTGTCCGGCAGTGGAGTAGGCAAGGTGGATGAATTAAAAATTATTTTCCTAATAAATTCTCAAAATAATTGAGAAATGTTCAGTGAACTTCAGGAAAATACATACTGATTATACAGATTAACTTAGTCAAGTATTTCTTTTAATTTAGGGTGCGTAACAAATGTAGAGCATTTTTTTTAAAGTAATTTATTGAAGAGATTTGCACAAACACTTGAAATTCTTCAAAGTACTCTCCTTGGGCCTCTACACATTTTTTCCAGCGACTCTGTCATAACCGGTACGGTACAGGCACGGCAGATTGGATCTCTTATGTGGACGAAAAACGGGTTCTTTTCAGGGCTGTCTTAATCCGAGGGAACAAAAACAATTCTGCTGAAGCGACGTCAGGACTATAGGGGGGGGGTTGGCAACGTTGGCACCTGGTATTTGGCCAGGAACTCGCCGACTCATAGCGCGTTTTGGCAAGGCACGTTGTAGTGATGGAGTTGCCAGGTAGCGAAAATATCTTTTCAGCACATTCACGTAAAAGACAGCGTTAATTTCCTGTCATTGAGGAACAAAATCCTTATAGACCACTCCTGTCTTGTCGAAAAAGACAATGAGCATTGTTTGCACTTTTGATTGTCTCAGTCTTGCCTTTTTGAGCTTGGATGACTGGTCTTTTTACCACACAGAGCTTTGGCGTATGTGGAAAGAAGCATGTGGAATCTGAGAGGGGCTTGTTTTAGTGTGGAATGTTGGGTTGTTTTTTTTGGGAGAGACGAAAATTGTTCGGTAGATGTTTTTCATCCAAAACATACCTTAAGCAATAATTTACCTGTACTAATTAGTCACCTTATTACTGCTATGGTATCACGTGTACCTCTTACAATTCTGAGCTCACATTTATATCTTTCTATAGCATTTACACCACCTATTTTCTATCCTCTTATTGATGTCAAAAAGTACCAAATTAACTGAGAAAGAAATCAAGTTTATTGCTTAACATATTCTATGGGTTTGGTGTCACTTTGTGGAAGTACGTATTTGGCAATGAAATTACCATGTTACCCACGTTAGCTAATGATGCCGCAAGGGGATCGTGTTGTACTTTAAAATATATTCTATGAAAAAGTACAAAATCATTAACATTACTGCTTTTTTTTATTCCTCAAATTCTTTCCTTTGGTTTTTATTCCTTCCTTTCCATTTCTGGGGTTGGAGCTGGCACTGATTATATGAAAATCAGTAACTCCCGCATAATAGCTACGAATAACCTTAAATGAACTGTTTTTTTATTAGTTTTATTTACCCTTAAAAGGTCTGCCAGAATTTCACCCATCCTCTCGGCCTTAATTTTGATGCATTTTCCAAATGCTTTTTCCACCTAAACATCTTTTTTCCCTTTCTTAATTATTCTTGGACTTAAATTATCTTGACGTAAATCATGCTCTCTTTCTCTTGATAAACTCACTGGTCACACACCTTTAACGTACAGTTCATTAATGTAACGTATCATTTCTATCTCCATAGAACTCCTTAGAATTCTTTTCGGTGGAATATTATTTTCCATTCTTTCTTTGTCTTAGATATTATTCACGCATTTTCTTTTTTATTTTCTGTCAGTAATTTCATATTTCTGTGCAGCACATATATTTACCCTACTTAAAACTCACCATTCACCAGATACTATCCTACACACCACGCTTCCTTGTTCAGTTTAGATTCCTAAATCAATTCAATGTGCATATTTTATGTCTTACTTATATCTATTATATCTTACTTACACTTCACTGTATGTATAAAGTATTCCATTTTACTCACACATAAAAAATTTCCTTTGCTTTTTCTTTGGTAATTTGTTTTCGTATTCAATCACTTACGCTTTTCACAAGCATAATATTGGCAATGTGTATTGTAAATATCTTAAGGCATCACAAAATGTAGCATAAGAATTCAAATTTCATGGTTATTTAACCTCGCGTCAACAAATAAACGCATACAAAATTAAAACGAAGTAAAAGAGATATAAATGGAGTAGATATAATTTTATTATTTTTTATATGTTACAGTTAAAATACATTACATATTATAACTCAGGATCTGAAACATAAAGTGGCTAAATGAGCAATTTTATTAACCAGATTAAATAGGAACACATGATTAAAGGCCTTCACGAACGCGCTATTCCACTCGTATATAGTATGGTACCAATACAGTAACAGGATGGCAAAATGTCCTATAAAAAGTATGTAGTATTCGTTCCTGCTTATAATTATTTTAAGAGTGCACTTTAATTTCATCGGGTGAGTATAGGAATTTCTTTCATGAAAGCTGTAAATTTCCTTTTAGGAATTACTGTTTTAACTTAGAACCCCGCAATCCAATTTTATCCCTGCGAGACAGGCAGGGAAAATTAGAAGACGAAAAATTACCGTGATGCCGATTTTATCTCGGTCAACGCTTCCCACGGGCCCTGTGGACCAGCAAACAGTTTTCAGGTATTAACATGTGAAACGCTCTTTTTCCCGAAATTATTCTCCAGAGCATTCGTCAGTAATGATGCAGTACCAGAATTTCTAAAAGGGCATCATCTTTCTGGAAATAGTATGGGATCTCCAGAAAGTTCTTATATTTAAGGGCTTACGAGTGTGAGTACAGGAATTTTCCTGTATGATTGTGTGTTTTTATTATTATAATTATTAGGTAATCTACCGGTTAGGTAGAATTTTGGATGGACACAACTATAAATATAAATATTTTGTAACTCCAAACAAAACCCAATTCAGCCACCTACTCTACATCAGGTCTCTCTTCATCTCTGTGTACTTCTTTCCTCCCTTCATCCTATCCAACATCCCTATCCTATTCCTGCCCTTTTCTCGTTTGTCTAACATTCTCCCCTCTATTACCCTCTTTAACATTACGCCTTTCATCCATATTTCCTGCCTCTAGAGGATACCTCTCAACAAACCCCTCGCCTCACCCACCATGTCCAGTACTTCCTCATATATTTTCCTTTCGGTCCATTTCACCATCTCCATTCTTCTCCACACCCACATTTCAAAATCCTCCAGTCTACGTCTATTCTCCTGCTTTAATGACCACGTTTACTCACCGTACATAACTACGCTCCATATCAAAGTTTTGATGAGTCTTTTCTTAACACAATTTCTCAGCGTCCCTGTCAACAACTCCCTCTTGCTTGCGAAAGCCTACTTGCCTGGCGCAATTCTTCTCCTTACGTCCCTACTACTTTGACCGTGTTGGTAAAAAACACTCCCGAGATACGTTAACTGCTCAACCTGCTCTATTTTTCCCCTGCCATTTTAATGTTTAGCATAGGCTTTTTCTTTCTCTAAAATCGCATAGCTTTGTTTTATTATAATTGATTCTCATGCCATATCTATCGCACTGAACCTCCAATTCACTCAGCAATACTTGCAAATTCTTGGGTGACTGAGAAACTAATGATTGGTCATCAGCACATCTAACCGATTTTACGATTTCCCCTCCGACTTTCATTTCCACCTCCAGTTCTTCCCATGGCTCTTTAATCATTTCCTCCACATATACGTTCAACAGCACCGGTGACAATGGGCAACCCTGCCTTACCCCTCTTCCTAACACTGCCTATCCGGTCTCTCCGTTCCCCACTCGCACCAGAGCAGTCTGAGCCATGTACAGGTTTCGGATTAGCTCCTTTCCCTCCAATCTATTCCCTTTTTCTGCAATACACGCATTAATTTTTCCCAATACACTCAATCAATCGCTTTTTCGAAATCTACGACACAGGCAAATACGTCATGATTATACTCTATATTCCTCTCGATTAGTGATCTCATTACTGCAGTGGCATCACGCGTACCTCTTCCCTTCCTAAACCCACACTGATCATCCCCTAACTAATCATTTGCCTTACTCTCTATTCTTTTGTTGATCATACTGAGAATAACTTTAGCTGCGTGGGATACCAAACTTACTGTTCTGTAATCCTCACATGATGTAGCCTTTACCTATTTCAGAATAGGAACTAACAATGATCTCACAAAATCATCCGGCCATATTCCTTCCTCATAGATGCTGCGAATCTGTCCATGTAGAGTCCTCTTCCCGTATTTTCCACATCATTTCAGTAGTTTCATTGGGATGTTGTCTAACCCCACGGCTTTTTTTGGTTACATTTACTTTAATTGCCTTTCTATCTCATCGTCGAATATACCAGGACGTAGGCTCTCTTCATCAACGTTATTTTCCTTTTCTATGTCTAACTTCGTTTGTCTAAGTGCTTTACTGTTCAGCGCTTCTTAATATTCCTTCCATCTCTCTTGGATCTTCTTTGTGTGATCTGTTAGCTTATTCAACCTATATCTTTTATAATGGTTAGCACAAATCTTCCCTTATTACCCGATATTGATTTTACCTTGCTGTTTAACTAACCAATCTCACCCTTCCTCTGAAAATTTGTCGGTTCTGATTTAATCTCTACGAGTAATATTGCATCAGTTACTTGCTCTATGTTGACTACGCTTCTTCCTGACTTTTTATTTAATATTACGGCAACCCCTCGTTGGCTCTCGTCCCCGTCGCTGTATATTAATCTATAATTATCACTCCAGTAATCCTCGCTATCCTTCCATTTCACCGCGCATAAACCTAAAATATCCATATTTGCTCTTTTCTTGCCTTGCTCAGTATTCTTTAATTTTCCTGTCCTCAACATTGTCCTAATATTCCATGTTCCTATGATAACTAATTTGGTCTTCTTCTCCTGCGTCTTCTCCCCTGCTGCTTCCGGTTATCTCTCGCAAGGGTTTCTTTGGATGACGACCGAGGAAGCCATGCTTCTCCCGCTGCCGGGGACGACACGCGGCGATTGGGCCGAGTCCCGTATTTGCCAGACTGATATTCTCTATTTTGTCCATCATTGTGCTCTTGAGAATGATAATGGAGGTTGTTACCTCAAAAGTGTTTGAGCTTTCCGCCTCACTAAAGAACAGACGCTGCGTGGACTACTTTTCGCTGGCTCCTAACCTTCGACCTATCTGGTATGGGTAACCCTACCAGGAGCAATTATCATTACTCCCGCCAGCACTACTCTATGGGTCACGGGAATGCACAAGCACTTCCACTATGTCAAGGCTCTAGTACATGGGAGGGATGTGTGTATATATATAATTCACTAAATAGTCATAGCAAACACAGAAACTAAAACATATTAAAGAGGGACTTACTAGTTCTCGAATTTTCGGTCACCTTTCTCAAGAGGAATTAGGAACAGAACTCATATATATATATATATATATATATATATATATATATATATATATATGCATCATACAGTTTGAACATCTTATAAAATTTCCTAGTTTGTTTCAAAAACTCCTTTGGGCTTTACCCTAATTGCTACATCTATGCAGGTTGTAAAAATAGAGATGGAAGTGGATGTTGCAATGCAAACGAACGGATAATTTAATTATTAAATTACAACTTTGAATTGTAGAAATGTGAGATTATCCAACCGCATTTGTAATTAGGAAAGGAAATTCGAATGGAGAAGATTGATCCGGGATTACATGCAGGAACACGAAATGATGATTTGCGTGATGCTATTCAGGCTTGGATCCCTACCAACCAGTTATTACTAATATTAATCCTATGATTAGATTCTCAATTCAATACGAACACGTTCGGACATTTTATACACCTATTGGTAATAAGGAGGAACGGTGCCTAAGGATATTCACTTGACAATTTAATACATATGCAACTACAATGAAATTGTTATCGTTTTTAACATTTTTATTTTCGTTTGCTGTCCCATGCTTTTGATTTGAGCTATTTAAAAGTGCATGATGCATTTTTATTAACCAAAAAGAATGGCCAACAATCGTTACATGTGTTTCGAATGCTGGTAACCTAACATCTAAGAGTTTTCCGTACGTTAAGTGAGAGAGACCAAACCAAACTACCGCGGACTGTGTCACTGGAAATTTAAAAAAATGTATGAATATGTTTTACCCTAGTAAAAGAATATGGTCAACGTTTTATGGGAACATAAGTGATATTGTTTCTGTAATAACAGATCTCTGGATAACTGGTTGGGGCATTCGGTGACCACTTTAATATTTAAACCTAAATTTTGTGGAAAAAAGGTTATGTGTCCAGGAGTCGTGTATTTTGTATAATTTTCTGTTTGAATGTATTGAATAAATGTGCGTAGATTTTATGCGTAATTACATGTAAAGGACTTTTAAGAAAATATTGAAATTGTTTAATAATTTGAGAAATAGCGTCTATCAATAACGAAAGGTAAATGAGAGGTATAAAATATCAAGCAGGAAACTGCTTTATAGGACCGAAGTACATCTATTTCGGATCGGCAAGCCTAAAGATGATAAGTAAAATAAGTGTAATTTAAAAATTTCGTATAAACATTCCTGTGGTGTCATCAACTGAAACGGGGACATATATGACGGAAACGGGCGTGTGGAGCTTTCAAAATCGCAGAGGAATTATTTTTCTACATAAAATTTATCTATGGTAATGTTTATATGATATATTTTGGGGAAAATAATGTAATTTTAGGTGGAATAAAGTTGTTAATTTTTTGTGAGCCTGGAGAAAGTCGTTTCAGTAGAATTATCGTGGAAAAAAAACTGGCAAGTTCGGAAGATATGGTCCAAAATTTGCCACAAAATATAAATGAATGCAACCAATTTGTGAATGACATTAAGGAACTAATGCTAAGTGCAGACGAGAGAATAACGGGAAGGGTTTTGAAGGAAATGGAATTTTTTGTAATAAAGATGGCAACGTAAAAAGAGGCAATAGTAATAAGATTGTAAATGCATGAATTTTGAGTTAGCGACCATTCAACTCAAGGTTAATGTACACATTGATGTTATATTTTGAACGGTCTCGAATTACAGTAACATTTGAATCACATACTCTTTCGATATTCGTACAGAGTGTCCATATATAGTCCACTTAATGCACTTCTGATGTCTTCTTTCTGTCCATAAAGCCCTTTCCTATCTCCCTTACATTCTACCGCTTACATTCTTTCTTATTCGCCTGCTAATTCGCTTTCTCATTATATCCTCCACTTATTTTTTTGGTGCCTTTATATTCCACCTACTATGCCACATCTTTTCGCCCATCGCATAAAAAACTTCATTGTTAGACATAATCAACCCAACTTATTTTTCTCAATAATTCTTCCTGTTTACAAGTGAAAATTATCTTCTTTTTCTAAAACATTTCTCAAAAATCTCATTACATTGGTTATATTACGGTTCCTATTCATCTTATAGCTCTTCCATTATTTTTGTATGAGGTATTTATTGCAATCACTGGGCTGTTTGGGTAAATATTTTTTGAATGGCTTTAAATCTGGCATGATTTTTATTCCGCATAATTTTATTACAAAATTAGATCTTATTGTTTCATATTAGACATTTTCTGTTAACTGGAGTATTTCGACATTATTATGTTAATAGTGTTGAGTATACAATCTATAATCAATCATTAAGTTTATGAAAATTAATTGAGTGAAGTTGATACAATTAAAAATGACATTTGCAACTCTGGTAATGGGGAGAGTCAACCCCAGCCGTGCTCTTATGTTCGTAGTCTTTCGTTCGACATTTACAGAAAACCCACAAACACCAAAAACTACTTACATTAATCGTCTTTTGATCAAGATACACACAAACACGCGGCATTTCATTCCCTAATACATAGACTCGTTAACGTCCTATTAAGCAAGGAAAAATTCCAATCAGAATTGGAATACATAAAACGAACCGCCGCTATAAATGTTTACAACCCAAACATCATCGACAGGATCGTCAAGAATCAAAAACACAGAAAACATATTCAAAACAACACCAAATTATTACCCGCTGACGAAAGGAGATACCTAAAATTACCTTTCCACCCCACACAAACTAAAGGACTAGCTCCGTTTTTCAAAAAAACACCATGAAAAACCTTTATCCGTCACCAACAAACTTAAAACACATTTAGGATACCCAAAAGATCTAATTGATCCACTTAAAAAATCAAGCATATACGAGATAAACTGTCCCGAATGTGACCAATCTTGCATTGGATAAACTCATAGAAACATCCTCACATGATCTAAAGAACTATGAGTACGGCTGGGGTTGACTCTTCTCATTATGTTCATACGGCCGTAGTTACCGTTCGCTTTATACTACTCTGGTATGGATTTTGTAGAATGGAAAAACTGCTGGTTATAATGGTATATTTGCCGATTTTTTAAGCCTTCTATGAACATTTGTGATTTATGTAGAATAGATTAAGAGAATAAAAGGTGCAGATTGAAGGAGTTGCTAAGGATATGGAGAGTGGATAGCAGTGCATAAAATTTTACCATTTCCCATATTATCAGATGGAAGCATATCATTAGGATGATATGATAGTCATGAATGGTTACTATATGCCGTTGATAATGGGTACACGGGATAATGTAAGAAGTGAGTGGGTCATGAAAAATATTGGATTGGATGGTTCAGGTTCATTGGATGGGTCTGAAAGAAGTGTTATTGAGGCGCTTTGGTCATATTGATGGAAAGAATGAGTGCTGAATCAGCAAACAGATATATGGGAGAAGGTTAAATGGTTTGGATGGTAATGGTAAACTGAGGAAGCCTTTGGTAAATGCGACTGAAATGACGAGGACTTTTGGAAGTTTCAGGAAAAGATAATCTTTTTGGACACAATGGATGACTATGATAATATCTAAAATAATGAATGAAAGTGGAGTATGCGTCACTATTATGTAAAACCTGGCTTAATTGACTTCAACTACCCTGTAAAAGGGGTGGCGTGATCATTATATAAATATGTAATTATATGCACATTTTTGATATTTTTTATGTCATTCATGTTGTAATTTATGCAATATATTTTTTATTAAAGTTAAACAAGAATACTTTTATTTTTGATTGTTTATTTTTGGAATCTGACATATTTATTAAATAATCGCCTTCCAACTGGTATCAGTGCCTTCATGCTATCAATTGCGAGTGTGGCCTACAGTATAAAAATCACAGCTCTTCCTCTTGAAAGTCTTCATATTACATTTATCATCTCCTGAAGCATCCCATCATTTCACCATCTAATTTTACTTCTTGGCATTCAATACTTTTATGTTTTTTTAAAAATAACGTGCCTCTATTTTTATTCCCTTCTCCAGGGTTAACTCGATCTTCTCAACAATTTTCCCGTCGCAGTCTTAAAATTTTTAAGTGCTGCTGTACAAGCTTTCCGAATTCATTAAATTACGATGTAATACAATCGCCTTTATTGGTTCTAACCAATTGGAAAGCCTACACTAATGGTAACTGCTTTCCGCTCGCCAAGTGTTTGTAGATGCGGTCGGTGATTGGTTCGACGCATTGGAGTGGTCGGAGGACGTCCCTTTTGTTGAGCGTTGACGAGGGGCGCCAACGAAGTGACGAGGAAGACATCTCCCTTCGCCCCTCTTTTTTCTCCCTCCCTTCCACAAATCGTTGGAGTGAAAAAAAGGGCGAGAGGAAGGAAAGTTGGGACGCAGTGAGGAGGCTGGCCGGCCCTACCTTCTTCCCTTCTCTTCATTCTTCCCCTCGAAGCCCAACTTCTTCTCCTCCTCAAGATCCCCGCTGCCCACTCAATCGTCCATTGCCTCGGAACGGGCTTTTTTTGTTCTCCTCCCCACTCACCTGCTACGTTCTCCTCCAGGGAGGGAAGGATCCCTTCCCTCTCTCCCCCCCCACTCTCACCCGTCCCATACGATCCGGTTTTTTCCGTCGAACTCCCACCCCCCCTCCCCCATCCGAATCATTTCTTTATCCTCTTCGCCATTTCCCCGCGACCTTTGCCCCGACCGAAAAACACCTTTGTGTGCTCGCCCGCGTTTCTTTTTATCCCGGGGATCCTCCTAGGAAACTCCACCATGCACTCTTTCCTCCGTCAAATCCCTTCGGTTTGGTTTTCCCCCCGTCTCTCGCAAGGAAATATCCCAAGTACGAGGTTTTTTGGAAAAACTCCTTTACCCACCACGCCAACTGCCCTTCCCCCAAACTTCTACTTCATTTTTTTACGTATCCCGGCCATACCACCCCTTTGCTCCCCTTTTCTTTTCCCACCTCCCCACCCATAAAATCCTGTCTACCCTGAGGCTTGGAGTTCTCTCCCTTCTACTCGCGATGGCGGCTTCCCTACTCCCCTCTCCCGTGCCGGCCTCCAAAGCTCTCGATCGTCCCAACCCCTCCTCATCGATTCCCCGCTCCCTAAAATCACTTCGGCGGTGCGTGCTTTCATTTCATCCCATTGTGAGTTGCGCCCCTCCCCTTATCTCCCCGTCTCCCTATTATATATAGGTGGGTATATTTTTTCCTCTCGCACCCACTCCTGTTCACCTTCTCCACAGCACGAACCATCTCTTCTCTCTCTCTCTTTCCTGCATCCACCATATCCAATCCAGCGGTTCTTCCTGCTCAACCTACTCCCTTCTTTTTTCCACATATGACCTATCCACTTTCCCCCATGTTTCTCGAATTCCGAGCTACGTCTCGCCTTATCTCCTTTTACCAATCTCCGTGTCCGTGTCTCTCCATCTTAGCCCTCCAACACGGATTGATAGATTAATAGATTCCTTTGAATGGGCCCGAGTTGAGAGGAAGCGCCCTCGTCTCAGATTGAGACGAATGAAATTTTATTCCTTTCATGTTCCCATTATTCCCCACCTCAAGCGCATCCTTCCTCACATTTCCCACGTGTCCGTCTTCTCTAACACGAGGATAAGGGAAAGCATCTGCAGAATGGTTTAGTGTTTGAATAAATCTTGGAATTTTGATATAAATAGCGTCAGTTGGACACAATGAAAAACTTAAATATGGGTGTCGTTTCAAGATAGTCATACGACGTCCTCACTCGTACGTCAGCTGGAAAACACCTCGATAACCTCTTAGCCAGGGCCAAGTATTTTGATTGGCACACAATATTGATGGGAAAGCCACCGTAACCGTGAAATCCTATGGTAAACGAATTATAACAAAGTGACAAAATACTTCATCTACTTGTGGATATATGGCAAATTTACTAATGAATCATACAATTTTTTTTGCTTTTTATACCCTTTCAATACTAAAGGCGTAATGTTTGACTCAAAAACATGCAAATTAAAGATATTAAAACGCTTAAAATTACCTTAGGGAATCTGACTGTGCAAATTATATAACAGAGACGGAATATGTTTTATAGATTTTATGCATTAAAAAATAATGAATGATGTGAGTCCTACAATTTGAATGATAAATTATGTTTTTTATCATATTTAGCTAATGACCTTCAAAAACGGGTTTAATGGGCTTTTTTTATTTAGGTTGTTTGCATTTTTAAAAAGCTAAGGTTTTTCCGAATAATGTTTTCCTTGCAAGGATGTAATTTTATTATTCTAGCTTTACCTTTTTTAGTGAGAGTTCTGGATACTTTCTCTACTAGACTCTTGTTTTAATTGTTATTCATAGTTATAAGTTTAAAATTATGTTCAACTAATTTCAAGAAACTGTAATAGTAACTTTAACGGAGTCACCTGCTATGTGTGCATTATAATGCAACCATTTCAGAGAGTAAAAATCATTCGCCTTGATTTTGATCATCCGCCGCGGGATTCGAACCCGGATCCCTCGATATCCGGCCGAGTGCTTTAACCACTTAAGCTACCGAGACGTCCTCTTACACTCTGAAATTCTGGGGGCTTTAAAGGAACAAGATGTTATGACGAAATACCGTACATACAATGTCACAGGCATTCATAGTCGTGCGCGACTCGCCACAGTCCACGATGTTAATAAAGTCAATTTCAAACACTTAGGCTGTTCATACCTTAGACAAATTTCAAGAAACTGTAACAGTAACTTTAACGGAGTCACCCGCTATGTGTGCATTATAATGCAACCATTTTAGAGAGTAAAAATCATTCGCCTTGATCTTGTTCCTTCAAAGCCCCCAAAATTTCAGAATTTTTATGTTCAACTAATTACACCTGGAAATGCAAGAAGTGATTTCGTTGGGAACTAGATACTGTTACTTACTCGGTAGTTGTTGAAAACGATGGATAATTTAAAGAACAAGTGATTGCTGGTTAATTTGTTTAGATTTTCAAAATTTTAAGCGAAGGAACGTTTTTTTTTCATGAAATACATTTAATAATTCTATCTGACTGATTTCCAACCAGTATTTTTTAATAGTCTCAAATGGGTAAGAAAAATAAGAATAACATGTTTTGCCTTTCACTTTCGTCTCTCTTATCTCTCCCTTCATAAATAATCGATTTGATCTTCCCTCATTCCCTCCTAATGATCACACTGAGGGATTTAACGCAAGAGCTTTTGTAGTTCCCGACATCTCAAGTGGATGGTTTAGAGAAAGAAATGTAATGGTTGTAGGCAGTCTTAATCCTTCATCCCTATTTTTCACCGTGATGCAGAGCGTTTTAGCCGACGGGTGTGTTTTTATTGTTACTATTCCGACGGCCACAAATGAGATGCAATTATAATTAAAATTTTAGAGTCCATCATAAATTTTGAAGCAGGAGAACTAACTCGACGGGTTTCATCTGTGACTCGCTATTACGGTAATGTTTCATCAGTAGTTTGTTAAAAATAAAAGTATGCCCTTATTTAATACTAAAATCTTAAAATTTGTTTACTTAAAAAGGCGTTTCATCTTTAACTGGAAATATAAATCAATAAAGGAGTCCGCTATGCGATAAAAGGGAAACACGCTGTTTAGAGAAATTCACTGTAGAATAATATGATGAAAGAAAATGCTTTCATTTAAAAAATGAGTGTACATGTTTTTTATGTCGTATTAAGTTACCTTGCAAAAAATTTCGATAATTCCATAATCTTAGTCTGCTTACCTTGCATGAATCCATGGTCAATAGCTTATTCTCTGCATAGTTTAATCATATCCATTTATTTAATTAACCTTAGTATCACATTCTACGTTATGGATGATGCACACTCTTTTTGCACGGTTTTTATAATACTATATTTGCCATATTAAGAATTATTTTTTTTGGCGTCATTGATATTTTTAACTTCAATTAACTAACTAATAAATGTTTGAAAGTAGTCCTACTGATTATATATAAGCAGTGAAGAATGGATAATGAAAATTGAGAAAAAAGAAGAAGAGAAAAATAGAATTAAGCGGTTTATGAATCTTCATGTCTACCTTATTGTTAAGCCAGACGGAAACTACTAGATCATGTTTGATATTCAGGCGGGTAAGGATTGCGTTCATCCCTAATGGATTTCCTAAGATTTTTCTATTGCCCAGAGAGAGAGGGGGGGAGAGAAAGAGGTGAAACAATAGGCAAGTCAGTACGGAACAATAGATCTTTTTATCATTTACTCGTACAATGCCGCGCTGATTGGTTATAATACCCTAAATTTCTTTGATTTTCAATCCAACTCCGGTTAGGATAAGGTCACCCATTCATTCCATCACATGGTCCTCGTTTACTTTGTCGTGTCATCTTTCTCACTTTCCTTCGTTCTCCCCAGTCTCCAAACCGTCCTACCCAGCTTCCGAGCCGTCCTCCTGGTTTGTCCCTCCCCTCGTGCCCAATATTACCTCCACCCACCCTACAGCCGTTTTTCCGCACGGAACGCTGACGCAAATAGGCGGGCCGTCGCTATATTTTATAAGCTCGACTCTGGACCGCCGCTGCGCAATGCGTCTTCACGCTGTGTATTAATCATCGAAGGCGAATGGAAAATTGAGCGCCCACCAACATTCCAAGCGCACATATAGAGCCACGCACGTGCACGCACTGTATTAACGGGTATTCCTGGGGCCTCGGCTCACGTGAGTCTTTGTTCTCTCCTGTTCACATAATTGATCGTTTTCACGAGTTCAATGCATCATTAAGCACCGTTCTTCATGTCGTTTCTACGTTATTGCCGAAAATGACGTAGTGCAAGAGTCTTGTAACGCGGTCAACCAAGAACGGAAAATGTTTATTAAAGATTGGCAAACCTGTCATCATTTCTCTTTTGTTTTAAAGTAATGTCGAAGGCATGCACGTTTTGCTATTATAGTACAATTTAATTGGGGAAAATATTTGGATGGTTTTTGAATTATTAACAGTTATTTAATTTTACATTTGGTGTCATATACTTCGACAGAATAATTACAAAATATTCCACAATGCCCAAATTGCCTGAATCATTCTCCGTTAATCTCTATTCTACCATATATAGTATTTTATGGCAATCAAGAAACCTTGTTAAACAGAAAATCTGTTAATCTTTAAATTTTTCACTTAATATTATTATGTGTAATATACTTGATGAAATATTTTTTTATATTCTATGATATCATAATTTTTTTAATTTTCTTCCGACTGATTTTACCATTTAGGAAATGGTAATTTTAGCTATAAAAATCCTATCATAGCCAGTTAATTTGGCAATAAAAATGCTTAGTTCCTTATTATTTTTTCCCCAGCTTTGTAATATCTGAATCTGATCACGTCTTTTAATTGAACCGTTTTCTTATATCGACCAGTATAATTCGAGTAATACAGTTGATTGCGATTGAGTAAGACAACAGTTAAACCCACATTACGTTTTCGCCCAATCACTTTCTAGGTCACACTTTGGTTTATGTTAAATTATTTTATACGTATATACCTGTGTAAGTATATATTTCCTTCCCTTAAAGGATACAACGATATTTGCAGCATCTGTATTGTTGTATTTATCGATCCATGGTTTTATTTCTATTTTTTCTTGAAAGATTGATATAGATGAAACGCATATCGTTGACTGTTTTGCGCTTCTTTCTCCTCTCAACTTTCAGTTTTGTGCTCGTTACTGCTCATTGAGTCGTTTCTATCACTCGCTCTCAGCTGCCTTTCTGCGTTTAATTTGATCCATCCACGAATTCTCTCGCATTCCGCTTTGTGGCGCCGTGATTCCTCGTGTGGTGACCTAAAGCCTCTTTTGTTCGTCTCCTTTAATGTCAAGCACTTTTGTCGGTATCATTCTCTCATTTTGAGGAATTTCCAATGTGCGAATCCAAACGTCACGTTACGAACTGAACGGAATATTGTACGAGAGAGGATACATGGGCAGTGTAATGAAATTCGACGTAGTGGCATTTCATCAAATTCATATCTCACATCACTTCCCAATTTGTAGAAAGTAGAGAAAATTAGTGGAGGTAATGTTTAGAGGTGTGGGAATCTAATAACTGAGATAGATGAGAAAGTGTTAGGTAAACGGGGAGACAAAAAGAAGAAAATTGAATTTTAGAGGGCAAAAAGGGTAGTAGAGAGGCCGCTAAAATGACAAAGGAAGTAATGTAGGGAAAACAATAGGAACTTCACGCGCTAATTACTACCTAATAGTAGGTAGGTACTGTCCGTAACCTGCCTTTAAAAGTCTGATTATTTTTTAATATAGGTAATATTTTACTAGCATTCGGTCTCATACATTTCGATACGTTGATACGTATCTTTCATAAAATTACAATATTTTTACATATAGTAAAAGGACGTTATTAACTATGTTATCGTTGTTAATCGATCTGATTCTTCTTCTCATTATCTTTAGATTTTCAAAAGGCAGGAATTCCAAAATGAACGTGACTAACATATATTAACAGTATAATTTCATAGAACAGCTAAATGGTAATCTTCTGCATTGCTTACTGACTCAAAACCCAGATGAAATCTCTTATAAATATCTTGCATCGATATTATGAATATGCACACCATTTATTTCCTTTCACCCCTACCTATCAGTCTTTCTGCTTTTCTTCGTAATCCAACCACTATTTCTCCTCTGTACGCTAACCATTATGTAGCAATTCCCCCTCCTTTTACTGTGGAATTACTCCCGCCCATTTTCCACCGTCGCATAACCTTGTCCTCGCGACTTTGCTTTGTCCTTTCGTTTTAATCTCCGTCCATCACAAGCTCACCTTTCTTGAAGGGCCGCGGGTTGGGGACGAAGGTTTCGGGAAGAAGGGGACGAGTAATATTTGAGCAGAAATATTTTATACGCTGCCCCTCTCCCTCCCTCGACGACAAACATTCAACTCTATTAGGCAGCTTTCCCTTTCCGATATACAGCTACTTCTCTACATGCATGTGTGTGTGTGTGTGTGTGTGCCCGAAAAAAAGGTCACTTTCTATCCTTCTGAGACCATCTCCTCCTCTTCTTCCATTTCTTCACTACGTTTTTATAAACCGTTTTTTGACCTAATATTCTCTATCGTTGTGTAGTATTCGATATAGATCCTACGGCGCATTCTTGTGGACTTTTTGCTGTGTCAGCGTGGCACTCGAGATTAATATTTTGGCAAAGGTTTTAGGCGTTCAGAAACAACATTCTTTAGACACCCAGCGAACTGTTACATTGTTGAATAATGAGAGTTCCTTTAAATTGAAATCTGAATATTGAATAGAAAAAAATGGAATTTTTATTATGTCTTTAGGCTCGAGGCTGCATTATCGGACGTCAGCAGATAGAAAGGTCTACCTATAAAATATGGTTGATAATATTCTGGAATGGGTGTATTACAAATAAATACAACTTTGAGTAAATATCACGGCCGCTCATACGATGTATCTATGGGTATTATGCTCAGCATGGAAATGGTAATTACTCAAAACTGAATATAATTTTTTGATGAATTTTCAAGTATTTATGGATCCTAATTATCCCCAAATGGGGATGTTAATCCTTTAAAGGCCTTCGGTAGCCAAAAATAGTGGGTTAAAAACTTTGACTATTGAATAAAACCTTTTCGGAACCATTTGTTCAAAATTAGTTCCTTTTTAACAAATCAATTACAAAATGAGAAAATAATATTCTATTCTATAAAATATAGTATTCTACAATTGATGACACTTTTCCAGATATCTATTCTAAATATGTATATGTATTCTTCACACCACCGGCATCGATATACTACCATGTAATATCATCTGGTCTAAAGATGACGTAGTACACCTGAAGCAACTAGAGATTTCGTTAATCGAAACCAGTCGTTTGATAAATCAATGTCTTGAAGAAAAGTGTTATCGTTTGTTTACCATTGTGTTCGAATTCTGCCATATCACACCTAAACCAACGCTTTTGATTAAAAATACATGATCATTGCTGTTTTTTATTAGTAATTTAAATGATTTAATAATTTGTTTTAACTGCCGTACTTCAAATAGAAATGAATTATTTATTTTAGAATAATGCTTTTAAATGGATTTCTATTCAGAAGACCACAGACATGATCAAAAAAGAAATTTATATAAAATTTTCTCTAAAAATAATATCGTATAACTATGAAATAGTATGCTTTCGTGGACTTTTTCAAAAATATTAATATAAATTATAATGTGCTTCTTTATAATTCGTCGGGATCAATGATTATCAGTCGCTCCGCGCATTTGAAAAATAAATGTTCATGAGTTGATTTGATAAAGTGCCATTTGAAAATTTTTCGGATGTTCAGTAATATAGTATTATTCGCTCATCTTTTATTATTGAGTTATTTCTTCCTTGAAGTTTAGATTGATGTAAAATATTACAAACCCATTTCTGTATGATCTTGAACCCACTGTTGCAAAAGTAACTTTTTATATTAATGATATTGCGCATTTTAATCCTTTTACTTACATTGATATGGGATTACATCATTATGTCTTATAAAGTTAGAGGTATAAGTTAAGATTATATTACCTTAACCCATCTAAACCGAGGCTCAAACGGTGTTAAATAAACGCTTGAATTTTACGGGTTTGTGGTTATTGAATATTAATATTATATCGCTCGTCTTTCTTTACTCTTCATGCTCTCAAACATTTTCGTTTTGCTTTAGTAATAACTTTTTATTGAAATTAGATTTGAAAATTACTTCATTATAAGGATAAATTTGGTCATGGTAGTTTAGGGATGGACGGTGGACTACTGACTAGTGCCAGGGTTTCATCTCAGGGCTAGCTTGTCTGGGCATTCAGCTTCATATAAGTTGTGTTAATTTTCTGGTACCAGATCTTCCTGGGAAACCATAACCGGCACAGGGGAAGAGCTTGGCTGCCTACCTTGATTTGTGAATTTCAGACACCATCAGGCTTAGTATCGGGTGTACTCTAACATCACCTACTAAATGGACCTACGATTTGATAACTGTTTTCATAGTTAAAAGAGTAAAATATCATTGATCAATTATTGTATGTTCACCACTCTTTCAAGTAATAATCACCTCATTCCTACAGCATCTTTTAAATTCTACGAGAGCCACACGATGCGGCAAGTGTAACGATCTGGTAATCTAAAAATTTCCGACATTTGTTACATTCTGTCGGAGATTAATGGTCCCATTAATGAAATTAATCGCACTAAAACTAAAAAAAGGTGGAATTTATTGATGTATGGAAGCATATTTTGCTGAAAAATTGCCTTTTGATCGCTTTGTTATTTTATTCACGAGATATTGTCATGATTAGCATGGAAAGAGATAAAAAAGTAGATTTTTAAGTTACTAAATGACCCGTTATCTTCAGTATTATAAAATATAGTATAAATGAATTATGCCAAATACTTTATAATTTTTGCAATATATCAAGATAATGTAAAAATATATGTATGTGTGTGTATATATATATATATATATATATATATATATATATATATATATATATATATATATATATATATATATATATATATATATATATG
The DNA here is from genome assembly GCA_037158775.1 of Hetaerina titia. NCBI lineage: Eukaryota > Metazoa > Arthropoda > Insecta > Odonata > Calopterygidae > Hetaerina > Hetaerina titia. The sequence goes on along the minus strand of CM073774.1, from coordinate 28,610,394 downwards.
TATATATATATATATATATATATAACTTTTAGACGGCACAATAGAACAGAGAATAAAACAGATAACACGTAAAAGGACACTCACACTGTAGATGATTTGAGCTTTCGGCCTACTCCGAGGCCTTCTTCAGGTCAGACACTGTCAGGTCCACCCAAATTAGTTGATTTTTCGGGTACCAAATCTTCTTCCTGGGAAACTATAACCGGCACAGGGAAAGGAACTGGCCCCCTACCCTGATGTGTGAATATTCGCACGCCGTCGGGCTTAGTACATGGGTGAGCTCTACCATTACCTACTAAACCGACCTTCGGGTTGATAACTGTGTTTCATATATATATATATATATATATATATATGTGTGTGTGTGTGTGTATGTACTGGAGGTGGTGGATGAGGAGAGGGGTTTGTTGGGATAAATCCTATGGAAACAGGAAAAATGGATAAAAGGCGTATTGAGCGGTAGTGGAATGTTGAAGAACGTAATAGAGGGGAGAATGTTGGGTAAGCGAGGAAAGGGCAGGAACAGGATAGAGATGTTGGACGGGATGAATGGAGGAAAGAAGTACACAGAGATGAAGAGGGACCTGATGTAGATTAGGTTGTTGGATTGGGTTTTGTTTGGAGTTACAAAATGTTTATTTAATAGTTGTGTCCATCCAAAAACCTACCTTAACCGGTAGATTACCTAATAATATTATATATATATATATATATATATATATATATATATATATATATATCTTTATATACACATAATATATTGGGTGTGGCGCTTACATCCGTACAAACACGCGTTTTTTCACTGGATTAGCGGTACCTTCTCCAGACTCCTCCGAAGCATTATACTTAGCCACCAAACCATGGATAGTTAGATGATTTGGGGTAACCGGAGATTCGAACTATGTAGAAACATAACGTCCAACGCGAAAACTTTCGATAATAGCGGTTTTCGATTGCACTCCGCACTTATTCGTAACATTTCCGCCATTTTGAGGTATTATACTGTATTTCTATAGCTTTCAAGAATGCCAATCGCGACCTCGAGTGAAACTACGATATGGCGGAAAATTAAAATTCAAATTCTCAGGATTTAAGTGCCGCACCCTGGATATATACAGAATGCGTTCCAAAAGTATTGCAATTTAATTTCTCGCGCCGCTCCTTTCGGTTGGAGTGAGATCAACGGTGTGAGACGGAGTGGGACCAAATGGAACAGGTGGGTAAGACGCTAAACTTAGTGTTCTCTAAACTGTCGAAGCAGCAGAGCGTCAGTTTCTTCTGCGTGCCGAACGTGTCTCGAAAAAAATCGAATCGAGGATCGAGCAACGTTATGCGACTACTAGTTTTTGTGCTAAACTGAAAAAAAATTACTTGAGAAGACTGACAAAATGATTCGTGGGGCTTACGGGAACTATATCCTGTCCTAGTCACATGTTTCGAGTGGGTTAAAGGTCATTACGGAGGGCCAGGAAGAGGTACAAGTCGAACAACGGTGATTGCCACAACGCTCTATGAGTCCGCGTGTTCCTGGCCAAACGCACAAGTGCCAACGCTGCCCCACCCCCCCTAAAATGGACTTAATTAAAAAAATTTGTGAATAAAAGAGATGACTTAACAGAAAATTGCACAACGTTTCTCTATTACCCGCCTTAGTGAGAAGCGGCCGGAAGTGACAGAGGCTTCAACACTAATAATACTAGTTTCCCAGAACTAAGTATAATAACTTCGTATTTAATTACCTTTAGTTTACATTTGTTTCAATTTATTACAGCTGAGAACCAAATTCCAATTATGTGAATATTTTACAACGCAATAACGAGATTGAGAGTAAAACACACGTTCTGGGAAGGTTAAAAAAAGGGAAAAAGGTTCCTGACAATAAATACCTTAAATGCGAAGGGATGGATCATTAAGAACATTGTTTTCGCTTGAGCCTCCCGAGTTTGTTTGTACACCTTGTTTGGTGTAGAGAGAAACTCTTCTTTGCAAGCGAACACGGAGCAGATAAACTTGATTTAACCTGTCGAGATGCTCCTGGAGCTTAATTCTCTCCAAGTCTCGGGTTCCTGACAAACTCACCCCTCCCGCCTACCCAGCACCCGTCTCCGCCATTGTGAACAACCTCCTCACTGCACAGCCCACTTTTTCATTCCGCCCCGTCTCGCTGCCACATTCAGGGAAAGGATTGAGAGGGAAAAGTGCATACTGAGGCCCCATTTTATCTGCTGCCTCCTCCGCCACAACCAAAACCTTCGTTCCTCACGTCCCCACTTCCAGCCCCTTACGACTCCTCCCTTATTCTAGATCCCGTAGTCTCATACTAAAATCCTTACTTTCCCTCGTTCCCCGCCTGCCCTTGCTCGTCCCTTGAATAGCTAGCCGCTTCCTCTCCCGCCACGTTCCGCCACCACTGTTTTTTCTTACTCCACACACAATCCGTCTTCTTCCGACCCGAAGGAGACTACTTTGCCCTGCATTTTTTCGTTCGCTCGCACCCCTCCCCCACCCTCTTCTTTTCCCTCTCTCCCTACATTCCCTCCCACCCTCATTTCCCTGTCTTCCCCGCGCGTTGACGTCAATCGTGGATTTCCTACTTCCCCATGCACCCCTTTTATACCCCGGCCACCTCGTCCACCATCCCCCTACTTGCCTATTTCTTGGAAGGCCCGAGCGGAGTAGACGTCGCTCTCGGGACGGATTTCACTTTTGAAGTTTTTGTTCGAGGCATCTTGCAAGTGTGTGTGTTTTTGGTGCAGGAAAGGGGAGAAATTTTGATGTGGAAGTGGGAAGGTCTTTGAGATAGAGAGAAGTGGCATGGTAGCGGGGAAAGCAAGGATTGGGAGGTGGGGGAGTAGGGCACCGTGGGAAGAGTGTGTAGGAAAAAGACTTGAGCCTCCGGCTCCAGAAACGTCTTGCTAGAGGTCTTCGAAAGAGGAGGGTAGGCGGAGCGAATTCCAGTTACTCAAACATACCCGCATGTCGCAAAAAGTTTTTTAATGCGTTCCTCTAGTAACACATCAGAAACGGCCTCTACGCTCTTTCTCTGGGTCAGCGATTCTAAATGGTTAATCATGCTGCAAACCGTGACGTTCATCATTTTCTCTTTTCGCACTTATTGGTCAGTGCATCCAACGTTAATTTAAAAAGATGGATAGATCACTGATTTTCAAGGGACGTATTTTTTATTCCTTTGGCAAAACTGCTTCCTTCGGATAGATATGGAATGATATTATTTTACCTTTCATCATTTTGAGATGTTCTATGCTTGATTTCCGGGGCTATATCCCGTTTCTTACATCATTATAAATTTCACATAAAGAAGAATCTTTTCTGCAAATTATTTATGACTGAAAGTCAATAAAGCGAGTAAAACCAGACATAAAGGTTTTAAAACCTAATTAATGCATATTTCTTTTATTTCTAAGCAGTTATTGCTTTTTACGTGAAACGTTTAAGTCAAGGAGATACAGTATCCATCCTAGGTGAATAATAATCGACCGAAAAAGCTTATCTTCCAGGATTGAGTATTCGTTGACGTCCCGTGAAAGAAGAGATATCTCGGACTACTGTAGCATTGAGATATATGTTAAAATGTAGGATTAGCTGCTAAAATAGGAGAAATCAACCATCTTCAAACATAGTGACGATCAAATATTTAGTTGTTTGGTTTCTTTCCACGTGAGATTCAGTTTTCTCCCCGTCCAAGAGGATAAGTGTGCCATTATACTGCATCAGTGAAAAGTGTAGCGAAGGGGAAAAAAAGTCACTTGAGACGGTTCTGAACTTCGTTTTCTCATGTCAAGGGCCTGGACTTGCAATTTGTATAATGTCTCAGAGCGAGTTTCATTGCAGAAATGTTTTTCATCTTTCAGACTTTTGAATGCAGTAACGCTGAGAAAAATATGTATATCTCAGGAAGTAAGACATTGTTTCCTAAAAAGGATTTTAAGTTATGACTATGGAATGCAACGCGGAGGCGAAGGACGTAGTGGAGTGGGGTGTTAAATTAAGGGAGAGGAATTTGACAAAACGTAGTAGGAGTGAGCGAAGGACTTCTAAAGAACAGTGTGGAGAGTAGATGAAGTCAAGCGAAGACGATTTGTGACACCTGCTACAGAGTGCTCGATGTTTATGGTCTCCAAGCTCCTCGCCAATAAACGAAATATGCCAAAATATTCAATTTGCATGGATCATGCAGTATAAACAACCTATTATTGTGCAATATAATACTATAAATCAAGAAGAGTGAGAGAAAACTCTGTGGCATTTCAATGGATTCTGGATCCTTTAAATTTAACATTATCTTTCGTATGTGTCATGTACAATAGAATAAATATGTAACTTTTTAAGCAGGGAAAAATAATGTAAAGTGTGACATAAAATTATTAATTATGAATTAATGTAGATATGATACAATAGAGTATTAATAAGTGTAGTTTTGAAAACTGGTAGTCATCTTTTACTCTTTAAAATAATTTAATAAAAATTTTTTTGACGGAATTGTTATGAAGTACCGAATATAAAATCTAAAATACTTATATCATATACATATTGAATACATTCATAAGATTGTAAGTGGCATATTATGCCATGAAAAAGACAAGGAATAAATAATGAAAGGATTTGTAAATTTTAGTTAACCTACCAGATAGTGTGTGACTACTAATAGTATGCAGTGGCTCACAGGAGCATTACTTCAACTTGAAGATATATGTACCTTCAAGTTGGAGTAATGCAATCGACCTTTTGAGAAATATAACTAGGGATGAAAGTTCTGGGTCAATTGATCTGTCTTCATACACGTACCTCTAAAAACCCTGGATGAAAAAAATCATAGACTTTCCGATACAGCTAATGTTATGGAACCGTTTGGTTACAGAAATAAACTATAAAGAGTAAACTCTTGCTTCATTTTTATAATGACACACAAATCTTACTTGATAAATACCATTTGATAGAATATGCCTTTGCGTAGCGAAAATTTCTCGGTTATTTATGCAGAGTGAAACAGTGTAGTCACGTAAGTGTGATACCTCACTCCATGCGGAAAATGCCGTGACCAGAACTGAACGTTTGATTAAAACCCCGGTGCATTGTAATTTAAATAGAAAAGGTTTGCTGTTCATAAGCCTGCAGAAGAAAACATTCATAGCATATGGCAAATCGTACTCTTTTCTCTTGACTTATGTTATCCTTTTTCTTTTCCTATAGAGACATAAAAATGCGATATTCCGCACTAATTTTGTATGCTTAAGGTAATTGTTTATATATGTTTGCTCTCTTCTTAACATAAATATGTTTAGAAACAAATTAGATCATTTTTGATTATCTCAAACATTAGATAGGTAATTATGGGCTCGAATTATTACCTCCTTTTTGTTCATTTTTGACTTCTCTATAAAGAACTGCCAATAAGCTAGTTATGGATTTCATGAATCTTATGTCAGGGAAACTCTTAGGAGGAAATTAAATTTTAAATCTTGGAAGTGGCGTAATGGATAGTGGTACATGTTAGCTAAAGTAGACATTATGCTGCAGGAATTTTGGCAGCCTTCTTCCGAAGCTGTCTAATGCCTACGCAGAATTTCTTGCCCCAAGGGAGTGTGGGTGGGCGTGTGCTTCACACCATTAAAAGTGGTCGTTGAAGGATAGGCCTGGCGACCAATCCACGCAAAGGCCCAATAAAGGCCAAGTTTTCCAAACTGCCTCGACACCCAATGGGCAGATAGATTTGGATTACGCCGTGTTATCGGAGAAAAATATCGAAAATTGGGAGCGGCTCCTCGAAAGGGAGGGTTGCTAAACAGAATGCGCCAGAAAATTGAAAAGTGGTAGCGAGAATAGAAAAATTGGTAAAAATTATGCAAAAAAGGCTCGTCCATTCATCCGGCTTTTTTACCGTAAGTCACAATGAAGGTTACACTGGAAGTCAAGATATTTGGAAACTACATATTGTGTCAATTTTAATTATTTTTCTTACCCCCTCTCTTACTCACAGCTCTTGAGTTTAATGGCCGTAAAAATATAGTAGTTGTGTGCAAAAATGATAACAATGCACACAATCTGTTATGTTTCTAAAACCATTAATTTAACAGTACTCAATTTTCTTGTCTCTTGTGTGTCAAAAACGCTGCTCATTAAATAATAGACATAGTATCTGCTTTGCCACTAATGTCTTAGTAGTCAAGCATTCCTGACCTTCTGCATTTGCTATCTAAGTGCGGATATAAGAGATAAAAGTTAAAAAAAATGGTCATGCATAGTAGTAAGCCATTAAAAATTGCAAATTGTATAAAATTGCCTTTTCTTACATACGAGAAAAATAAATGTGCACTTATTCAATGATTTTCCACAAATTTGTGGAAAAGTACAAATTTGCTTTTCTCAAAATGACAGAATTCCAGTACATCTCGTATGTAACAAGATATACAACACCTTTAGGCGAGATGTGCTATATATATTTAGCATATATATGAGCATATATATATGTTCCTATCCCTTTGCTTTATATATATTTCCTTGTGAATAAATAAATGTATATATTTATATAATATTATATAAAATATATGTAATTATTTATTCAATATTTCATTTATTTTATATTATATACATATATATTTATTCATAAGGAAATAGATATAAGGGAAATGGGTAGGAACATATATAATGGACGAACACAAAAGAGGTGGGGAAAGCGGAATCAGGCAAATCAAAATTGTAAAAATATTTCCATGACCGGGACTTGAACAGCAGGTCTTTCCAACTCTAGGGCGGATGGTCTAACTGATTGAGCTATCGGGGAAACGTAATTTTACCCTGAGATTTGCTGGTGTTATAGCAACCAGGTGCCCCGATTCTTTGGCCAAGAGATGGCGTCAGGGAGTTGTTTCACCCATCGAAGGAGAAATACAGAATAAACCATAGACACAGTTTCAACCCGAAGGTCGGTTTGGTAGGTGATAGTAGAGTTCACTCAGTACCAAGCCCGACGGCGTGCGAAATTCGCACATCAGGGTGTGGGACCAGTTCCTTTCCCTGTAAAATAAAAATGTGAAACGCTTCTCGATTGTGCGTGTCTTCCTTATATATAAATTTGCGTGTGTATAATTAATAATACTTTTAAAGTTTATAATTCAACGTAGATGATGTTATGCCCTGCAGATTGTTTTCTTCCAGTAGCCCAATATATTTCTTCTTCCTGAAATGGATGTTCCTGCGAGTACTGGCGTTTACTTTACTGAGATCTGCTGATGTATGGGTATATTATCCACGCTTCTCACCTTTTTGAACACGAGATTTCAAAAACACCTTAACGGGTGTAGGTGGAAATGAATACAAATTACTTTCACATCCAAAATTTCCAGTCAAATGCCAGAATGCAAAATATGGTATGCTTAATTCATAGGGGAAAGATCCATATAAATAAATTTATCACTCTGAAATGTTTTTAAGTTTTACATAAAAAACATAGGCTAACACCCGTGATGGTTAGGAAAACGAGGGGTCCATGTGAAGATTGAACAGGGTCGAGGTAACGACGCGGCTTGGGGCAAGGTGATGCCATTGGCAAGTTAAAAAGGGAATTGTTACGGTGAGAAAGGAGTAAGGGAGGCAGTATGGGGTCGCGGGTGGTTGAATTCGACGGGGGCGGGCAGGAAAGGTGGTTGTCGGATTGGGAAAATCGGAAATTCGTACTCCATGAATGGGAAAGTGGCCATGCGCTCCTGGGGTTGAGGGACCGGGAGAAGAAGGGGGAGTCCTCCACAGCCCCGTGAGCGCGTGGGGAGCGGAGGAGGATTGAGGCCGGGGTTGGGATGGAAGGGAGGGGTAAAAGCTGTTGGGTTGGAGAGGAATGGGAAAGGAATAGTCCGGGGAGGTGGGACTCTGTGGGTGGATGAGGGAAACCCGGGGGAAGAGGTCGTCGGAGAAGTGAAGTGGGAAACGTGAGTACGTCAGCAGATGACGGAGAAGAAATGGTTGGTTCGAGGGAGGGGAGTAGACTGGGTGAAAGGTTAGGAAGATTGGTGTGGGGGAGGCATCGTGGACTAGGAAAATAGGGCAGGGGGAAGAAGAATGGTCGGCTCTTCGGTTGGATTGACGTGTGTTTTTTAAAAGGAAGAATTGGGAAACGAAGAGTGCAGACAAAAATGAGATGGATCAAAAGGGAATAAGATTTTTTTTACTGGGAAGCGTCCGTTCCTCAACTGATGCCGAAAGAGCGAAAATAAAATATCATTTTAATGCGTCTTCCCTATTATACTATATACCATGAAAATCTTGAAATTAATTGCAACCATATAGTTTTATTCGGACTCACGCAAATTTTGCATATTTCTGTCTGTGAATATTTATACCATCTTTCATGCCTCGTAAATAATTTATATTGAGCAATTTGTGGTTCAGTATATGTAATAATTATCACTTTTTGAAGGCTATTAATATTTTTATAATATCATTAAATGCTTATTAGCAAATGAATCTCTAAAATAAATGTTATTTTAACCTTTGACTAAATGCTCTATGAAGTATTTGTATTAAAGCCTTTAACTTTCCCTTTATGAATTTTGTTTTGTGCAAAAAATTAGTAAACTATGAAACGCCCATTCAGTGATGACCAATATTTCAACTAATACAAATGTTTAACTCAAGGACTTTGAGAGATCAGCTAGTTTACTGTTATTCTTGCCCTATTCAGTTTAAGTTTGCCAAGTTAAAATTTTTTTAAAGTTGTAAATACTTTCTGATTTGTATAATTAATAAATAAGGTAATTAAAATGAAAGCAATTTTTTAAGTATTAATCATATTTTATTGCCAAATATGTACACTTGCTCTAAATGTATAACTATATTGATTGTTGTTATTAGTTGAGCCATTATATAATTTTTGTATTGGAAATATTATTTCGAAACATTTTCTCAAAAGGAAAGTACTGTGAGCGACAAGTCTGTAATTTTAATTTCTATATAAAATTCATATGTCATTCCGAAATGAAAAGCTGGTGCACTTGGCTTTAAACTTTCCTTTCTTCATGTTTCCTACTGAGGCAGTGGAATGAGGTAAAATAATAATATAAATGAGCTATATAAAATATTTAATTGTTTTATTTAAGCCATCTTGAATAATGAATTGTATGATGAATGAGGTAATGAACACAAGAATATCAGGTGGTTCTCCAGAACAATTGATATTAAATAAACAAATGACTTCCTGTAAATGCCTATGCTTGGAAGGACAGCAAAATTCTAGTTGTTATATACTGTTTTTATGACCAGTGAACTCAACGTACACTATTTATTATGACATACAGTGCTTTGCTTTCTTCAGTAATTTGCTTTCTATACAAAGGTTATTCGGGTGTGTATTTTGTTATTTTATAACACGTGATTTATTTGCACATTATACACGCTCGAAATATTTTTAAGCTCAATTTGTTTGTCATCATTACATAAATATATGATTTAACGAAAGAAATTTGTTATAATAATTCAGGTCCCATTCTGGTTTCAGTTTTTTTATAATTTTGGACTTAATGTGCATTTTTTTAACTGCTAGACAAAAATTACTGGGTGGATCACTTTTAAGCGGTTTAATCTAATTTTAATCTTCGTACGTGCATTCCATTTTATGGATCTTAAGTGTATGAGTGTTTTGGAATTCAATGGCAGGGGTAGCTTATGTTCGAATACTCTCCCTTTAGTAATCTTAGGGCCTCTTATATTGTTAGCAGAGCTTCCAAATCCCACCATCCCTTCCCTGGCCCCCTTCATCGAAATTCCCGGCCTTAAAGTCCTCACATCCATAACGACCACCCCTTCTTGCGGTCACGACCCCCTTAACTCACCAATATGTATTCTATCGGTTGGAATGCTCAAAGTATTTCTCCCAAAGCCATTTTCAAGCTTGTAAATGAGGCGGTGGCTGAAAAGTGGTGTGCTTGGTGGCTGCTGGGACAGGAAATCCGCCGAAAAGGGATTACGATCTGCGGTTTTGAGAATGGGAGAAAAGATATAGAGATCCGTTAGGTTTGGGAGTGTGGGAATGAGGATGGGAAGAGGAGGATATAGGATTGGTCAAAAGGTTGCATGGCGGGAAACCTAGAGACCAAAAGGCGGGGGTGGAGTTGGACTAGACGGAGTGAGGCGTATGCTGACCTTTGAGGGTGGAGAGAACGAGGTAGTGGGGACTTTGTAATGGACGAGGGAGGAAAAGGGTAAGATGAGCAAAAGGGTGAAGAGAATATATGGGAAGAATGAGGGGGATTCCAAAGAGGTTTCGGATGGATCGATGTGACTGCGAGTTCATCTTAACCGGGGCATGGGATGGGATCGGTCGGGTTTAAATGCTGTACCCATCGCGTGCAAAATAAAGGTAATTATCTAAAACGACGGAATCCTGTTTTCAGATAATAGCTTAGACCTTAATAGGCTTATTCGCGGATTTGAGGATTCATGGCCCGAGACGGGGGAAGGAACATGGCTGCAAGGTTTCCCTAATCGGATATGCAATAAGTGTAATTGCCGAAATATTAGTGAATATGATTTCAAAATCCTTATAGAACTTCATTTTGGAGTAATGGCATAGCATCGTTCCATAAGTCCCGGGACTTCTACTTTTCAAGGTAGTCGATGTAAATATCGATAAATTAAAGTAGAGTTAATATCCAGTTCAATATGTCCCGGGACTTATTGAATGATGGGTTACTGACTTTATTGATATTCTCGGCTCGTATATGTGTAAGTATTATATTTGGAATGATCCATTTTGATTTTACTCCTGGTATTTACACAATTGTTCTTTTTATTAAATAAAGAATTTTCAAATTGTAGAATTGCTCACCCATTTTAAAGGCATTTTAATGAGTATACTATTAAATTATATACACATACGCAGAACTAATGACATTTTAAGAGGAAGATTTTTCAGCAGCGAGATGGCAATAGCATAAAATCCTCTTTAGTTTGACTAATTATATGGATATTATATTATTGTAAGAATATTATATACTAATAAGATGAAAGCGTTCAAAGAATTCAATGATATCAAGTGAAACGTGATATAAGTCCTTCATGATTTTTTCAGAAAAGGACTTGCACTTGCAAAGTTCCGAAGATATTTTTATTTTCTCCACCGGGTTCTATGCAAGGTATTACCCTTACTTTGTAGTTGTAGGAGTATGGGATTCGTTACACAGGGGAACGTTTTTTAAGTACTTTACGACTGGTAATTAACTCAAATTCAACCATTAAAAGAATAAATTCATAATTTAAGGATCTGCTCAGATTAGAAAAGAAATTATATTTGAGTAAACTGTCAGTAGAAAGATTTGTTTTTTGAATTTTTAATTGAAAATTAACAGAAAACTACATTTAAATTACAAGTGGTGTCCTATCACTTCACTTTTATTATTCTCTAATTATCCGTATAGATTCCTTCCGATATTTTAAATTTCATTTTCTAATTTTTCTTATTTTTTTAAAATTTTTCTTTAGTATATTATTATTCTTACTTTTCTTATTTAATCTTTCTTTAAATATTACTCAGTTACTTGCGTAAATCCTCTACTAAGGCTGTTTGGTGTGTGATTGTAAAATTATTTTTTTCGAACGCCTAGTCCTGCAAATAATAGAAAAAAACATCTTGCCAAGGATATGATAGGTATTTCTTAAAATATACTACGCATGCGAAGGGATTAGCGTTAGTATGTCCACATTAGTACTAGTTGATTTAATTGTCCCTATGACTACAATTTTCCAAAAAGAATTTAATATGACGACCAAATGTGTACCTGGATGATTCACCGTTGGCATTTAACTTGAAGGAATATTGGTATTAAAATATCTCCAATGTTGTCAATTATTCATATGGATTCTTGAATAGATCAAATGATACTTTTATCAGAGTTTTTCATTATAATGCATCATTATACTGCATTGGGATGCCATTAAGTAATGTAGTGATGTTTGCAGTATTGTTTGCTCTGCTTTTGGTACCCTAAATTTCCCCTTCCATCCCTTGTCCCTCTCCGTTGGGCCAAATTCCTTACCTTGGGTAGGAGAGCGTTTTATTTTGCCCGTTCTTGTGGTGGTGGTATTTCACCTTGCTACGTACTTAAATCTACCTTGCACGTACTTGGATAGATTTCTTGCTGCATCCTAAGATACAATTATTTGTGATAATTAAGCATATGTACCTGCATGCTTGTGAAGTGAAGGGAGGTAGAGGGAGATTTAATGGTATGATGAATGAATAAACTGTTGTCAGACGTAGTCTGCTCGTGAAAGATACGTCAAATGATATTGAAGGACCCATTGTTCTCCTTAAGAATAATGTACTGACGTACTTATCATGCCCTCCGGAACATCCTTTATTCATGACCTGATTCGCAAAGTTTTCGAATGCGCACCCAGAGGGTTTAGAAATGAATCCTTCTAAGGTTGAGAGGGGATAACAATTCCCTGTCCCAATGTCGTCACAAGTGAGATGAAGATAAGGGAAAGGAAGCTGAAATGATATAGAGAGGGTGGTAAAATTGAAGAGGAGGCGGATAGGAGAAATGGGTGAAGGTAATCCGAATGGTAGAAGGTAGTGAAAGATATATACGAGACGGAATATTTAATAAAGACAAGTTAGAAACATCTTGTGGCATCTCAAAAGGGAGCATAGGAACTCTGTTTCATGCGTGGGTCTAATGGAACGGGAAGTTAGAGACGAAAGTATTTTGGGCGCTTTGAAATGTTAATGTTTAATGAAAAGTTGGGCATTGGGCCGAGGTTTTTTTTCGTTAGAATTCTATGCATAGTAATTGGTTACAGCATTTGATTACACTGCACAGCACAATGCTGTTAAACAAATCTTTTTGATACCTAGTCCATATAAATTATTTGGTCATCAAATCTGAATATTTTGATCAGCATATGACAGCAAAAAACATAGTAAGAACTAGGAGGAGGAAACCCACCTGAAAAGAAATCGATCAATGGATTTTCAAATGATTGCCAATCCCGCCACCGAGGCCGAAACTATGATAGTAATAATTTTAAATTTTCCATATTATATTAAAAAATTCATTCTAAGATAGGTAGTCTTGTATTCAATTTTTTTTTAAATTGTCATAGACAAGAATTGTTCTTCTACTACAACTTCTGTAATCATTTGATTGATGTGTTGTATAAAATTAAATGTAACAGCTTAATTTTTTTTTCTTGTTGATTGGGAAACAAATGTTAATGAAATGGGGATTTTCTTTTTTTTATGTACAACAGATTGGTGTTTGGAAATTTCCTTAAAGTGTATTTTTTCTTTTTTCTGACTGATTTTATTTATTATCTTTTGTGATGTTGATTGTATTTCAGAAACCATGTTATTTTTCCAAGGCAAGTTTATTGTAACACTTGGGACTTGTGTACCACCTGACATTTGTCTATTTGCACATGTACATTTTAATAATAATAATACTTGCCCATGAGTAAATTTTGTTACTATATAGCTTTAATTCACTTCGAATTGAAAACTAAGGCTCAAGAATAGATCTATGATTGCAGATATAATTAAAAGATAATCAGAATCATAGGGTGTAAATATTCGATAAATACCAAAGCAGCAATCCTGTGAAATGCGCCAAGTTATAAGGTCTCCATATGCTAACTCGGAGTAGAATTCCATATTCGGGGAGGTTTAAGCGGCCATGGTAGGATGATAACCGGAGGTGGAGAAAGGGAGATGAATAGCAGATATAGCGACCAGCAAAAAGGAAGAGGGGGTTGGCAAGAGGGCAATGGACAGGATGTCTGCAGGGTGCGTGAGGAGGAGGGAAGGGGTGGAGGCGCGCGAAGGGTCGCCGTCGGAGTCGTTCCGAAAGAGGAAGAACCCGGGCGCAGATAGGATAAGGATTGCGGGGGATGTTGCGGGAATAAGGACAGTTGGAGCCTGAGGAGGGGATGAGAGGGAGGGATTTTCGTGTGGGGGATCGAGTCAGGGATGTCCCGGGTGGGGGTTGAGTAGGAAGGATCCGAAGGGGAGGTAAAAGGACAGAAGGAGAAGAGAGGGTGAAAGGCTGTTGCGTGGGTGAGGGTTGGTGGTCGGGTAAAGGGGAAGAAGTTGGCTCCGGACTTGTATAAATCCCATTAGTTGCGGATCTTGTTTGACTTCGGCTTTCCTCGCTTCCGCCCCATCCTCTTCCCTCGTCTTTTCACCCTCTTTCTTCTTCCTTTTTCTCATTCCCTTTTCCGCCCCCCTCACTGTCTTCTCCCTTCTCCCTATCCCCTCTCCTTTCCTTGTCTCCCAAAATCTATACACTACACTCGGCCGGAACGCACTTGAGCAGCAGTTTTTCAATGAAACCGCTCGTTTCGGGAAACCCAATAATAATGATTTGCTTTTCTCATCGAAGGAAAAGCGAGTGATCTTCTCAAGGTTGTGAAAGAATATTTTTCTCTCTCCGGGAGATCATCAGCAGATTTCATCGAAAGTTTTTTCTTGGGATTTCTTTTGTGCTTGAATTCATATCTTTTCAAAACTGGTGGCACGAGTTCCCAAGTAGAAGTAAATAAAATCCCTTCCAATTTCCTTGTTGCGTTTAGTGGCTTCTTCCGAGAATATGGCGAATGATCAGATCGTAAAATCCGTAAATGGAGGCTATTATATTTTTTGTGGATGGGTTTCATACCGTTGTAACGTGATTAAAGTCCCAAGTTTTCGGGGGGCCTGTTTTCACTTTTCAATGAGTAATTGGCAGTATATAGACTCCTTTGCTTATCCGGTCACAGATATTTCTGAAATTTACCAGAAATTTTGCTTGACCTATCTGATAATACGTGAGTTATTCATAACTTAATTAATGAATGAATATTCAGTTTTTCCTGTGGTTTATTCTTAGCTAGACATGATATGAATATTACCCTAGAATCACTTTCGGATGGGGAGCTATTCTTTGCCTGTGATGTTTTCTGAATTATCTACCTACAGTTAAAATCTTCATCAAAAAAACGGGTAATTATTATTTGAACTTTGACCATTTCCCTCTGGCGCTATTCACAGTAATATTAACTTCCATTCTGAAAATCACAGCCGCAGTTAATAACTATAGTTTATTTCCTTTCTTTAATATCTTTTTTAAAAAAATTATCTTTTATATTTCTCATCACGAAGTGTTGAGAAATATAAAAGATTTTAATTAAATGGCATTTAAATTAAATGAGTAAACATTTTTTGTATCAAAGTATGAATTTTATAATAACATTTAAAATTGTGTTAAAGTATACATTTATTTTAAAACGCGTATTAATTATATTGATAAAAGTTATTTAGTAATCGTGAAGCTTATTTTTAAATGGATTTCTATTGAAGGGAAATGCAATAATCATTTGGAATGTTTTGGAATCAAAGAAACACGGATATAATTCCTTGACTTTTATCGTGGCCAAAATGTCAAAAATACGAAATAGTTTCTTTTCTTTAAATTACGAGTTAAAAATGATTCCAGCTTCATATATATTCCCATATTTCTATATATTAAAATACCTAAACTTTGTGTATCCACTCAGTTGCTCAACATCGCATCGGTGAAATATTACCGATGAAATCTATTACTTCTCAACTCATACGTCATTAATTTGAAACGATGAATAGCATCGCGTTCTACCTTACCCGTTAAGAAGCACAACGGCGGGAGGGAATCCCTTTTTCTAGAATAATAAATTCTTTCGTCTCTTGGTGGTGGTTTCCTCAACATCCGTCACAGTTTCTGATATTTTCATCCGACCCTTTCAAAATTTCATTGTGCGATCCTTTCCCTGCACCTCCCCACCCCACAGTACACTGTACTCCCTTCAATTTCCCACAACCCCGGAACCCTTTTACTCTCGTCGTATCCCCGCATCCCACCGCCCCTTTGGGACCGAAAGGCCCTCCTCGCCGTCCCTCCGGCCTTCGCTGTTTTCTCATCACATCCTTCCTTTATCGCGGTGCGGTCCCTTCATCTCTCTTTCTTCCTCCTTTCCCGTCCAGATACACTCGTTTCGTCCTTCTCCTTCCCAGCCCTCAGCCGGAAGAATGTCCCTCCCCTTCTCATTTCCACGTCCGTCTCCACACGCTGGCCTTCCCCCGTCCCCTCTCCCCCTGATAACACAACCGCCGCCCTCACTTCCCTACAAATTAGCCTCATCTGCAGCCCATTGTCCCAGTGCCTTACTCAACCGTTCTCTAGCCCCGTGGCGCCCTACCAGGGCTTCATTCTCCCTCACCGCCTCTTTCCTCGTCCAACCACCTATATTCTCCTTCCGACATCTCCCTCCCAACCACCCCTCCTCCTTCCAGATGCCCGCTCAAGGTAATTGCTAGGGCCCCTTCAAAACTAAACAGGGTGGTCCTTCCACGCCCAATGCCTTTCAATCCCCTTATTCAGAAACCATTCTTTTGCTTCGAGCAACTCGTTTTCTTCTCCGCAGTTCTTCACACTGACTCCTCTCTGTGCGGCCCTGCGTGATATTTATGATTTCTTGTAGGAACCAGAGATGTGTCTTTATCTCCTAAATTTACTTCTCGGCGTTTTTTTCCATCCCTTCAAATTTTCTATTTCACCTACACCTAATTCTTTGATGAACCTTTGCGCACCAACGAATTCGCGATCGCAAAGGCATATACTATTTTGAGTTTTAGAGGTCTGAAGTCGAAATCTATAAATACGGAATTAATTTCGGATGAGATGGAGAAAAGGAGTGACGATATCATTAAATATTTTTATATTACCGTTTCGAAAGAGTTATTTAAATTAATCTATTCCATTACTTGGGTGTTAATTGAGGTGAATTATTAGATTTTGGCGTAAGACATTCCAATAATTTTCGTAAAAACCTTAAAAGTCGAATCACATTATTAGACGGTAGACTATTGTCCTTTACTATTAAAATTTATATTTTGTTCACAATCTCTTCTACTAAATTTTCCGTTATGAATGGTCCTTTGTGATATTTCCCTTTTATTTTTGTGAATGAATAATTTGTGTCGTGCTATCACAACTATAGAAGCGGCACAGGAATTTTTATTCTCATCTTGTCTTGGCCGAAAATTTTATCAAAAATTTTCTAATCCCAGATTACTTTTATCTCTGTGAGGATGTCGTCTTTTAAAATAATAAAACATTTTGCGTAAAAAGTAAATTTATATTTTTATGCTAATCCTAAGTTTGTAACAGTTATTTTAAAATTTCTCTAGTCAGTTGTTTTCATTATTTCCTGCTCTATTTTTCTGATTTTGCTTTTGTTTCTTTTATAAAAGAAAAATTAAATACCTATTATTGGTTAAGGGAGGTTTATACTTCTTCTTTACTTCTTCGGTATAATTTGACTTTATATCTAGTTACAGTATATGTATTTATTTATACCATTTCTTATTCATTTCAATGCAAATCACAATGCTTAGAAACATACCGTTTGGCTACAGTGTATGAAGCGCAGAGACATACATCCAAAAATTTAATTTGCCATAAGGATGCGAAAAATAAAGTTAACATAAAGGTAACCCCAACATGTTTAGACAAAAAAATTCCAAATAGTAGTTCTAGTCCTTAAGTCAAAGTAAAGTTTGAAATACTTGATAGAAAAAATAAGTTTACTCATTACACTTGGTTATTTAAATGGTCAATATCTTCTAATTTTATTCTTGTTTTATACTTTTCGACTTTATAAAAATATACATCGCGTAAGGTAATTATTAAAAAGTGTTGGGTATTTTTTTTCGAATATATTGTTGTTTTCCCCAAAATTCTTGAATATTTAAATAGAATACGCTGAGGTTATATTTTAAAACGAAAATTTCGATGGAAGAATAATATTTTAGTTCATATTTTTTTCTAAAGTAAAAACTAAAATTCTCAGAATTCTAGTATTTTGAGTATTTCACGCAAAATTTGACACATCATAGTGTACATAAATTACAATTTCCAATTTTAGTTATCATACAATAGGTGTTCATGTGAAATAACTTTCGTTTGCATTCCCAATTTAAATATATGATATAAATGCCGTTACATAAAATCGCAGAGTACTATTCCAATATTTTACATTATTCTGACCCCATTCTGCAGCAAAAGATTTAATTGAGGTGAGTGAATCGAGGAAATCGACCATGGACACGGTTATCATTAATTTACCAAGTATATGAACAAAAAAAATTAAAAAATTGTCCATGCCTCATTTTTCCTCCAAGTCTGTTTTAACTTTTGATATATTACTTAGGATCGAGAGAGTATCTGCGTGTGATTACGTGGATCTCCGAATTACAACCATTTCGAGCGTTGATCTTTTTTGATTTACATATCTGTAAAAGGGATACGGTGAGAAAAATAGTTCCTCTAAGTAATCGAGTTTTTTATCTGGTACCTACTTTCTTCTTATGTGCAAGTTCTGTCCGAAATCAATCCGGCCATTCAGTAATTTGAAAAAAATAATCTACCTAGAAAAATCAGACCTTTTACCCCTTCAAAGTACTCCTTTTTCGACCTCAAGCAGTCATTTCAGCGTCTTTTCCATTTTCAAAAGTATCAGCAAAATACTTCTTTCGGAATGGTTATCAGTTGACTCGTCACATTCTTCCTTTTCACGTCAATCGACTGCTGTGAAGAACCGACTTTAGTTTCTCAGTCATAGCCGTTGACCATGAATAATCTCCAGTTAAGACCTTATTTAGAAAACCTGGGTCATCGTTTGCAGCTTGGATCAAGTCCTCTGTAACTGCCGCACGAAATTCTTGACATTTAACGAGACGAAAAAGAATGCGATGAGTAAGCTGGTGACCGTTCCAAAAAAACAAATTTGCCGATTGTTTTAAAAAGCCGAAGAGACGCTGGAATATGTGTGAGGTACCAAGGGCACTTCAAAAGGGGATAAGACCTCATTGTTCTAGGTAGACCTTTTTTCTCGATGCATATATTGATTATATTTCAAAAGTGTTTGATAGATAATTGTAAATAGATTGTATTTCGTATGTCTATGCTAATTAAGTTCCATGTCTATAGTCTTCAGTTTTCCATGAAATAACTGAATGCGTATTCCATATTTCACATGGTTCTTTAAGATAAATAAAGGAAAACGCGAATAAAGTTAACGCAATATCTCATTGAAAAATCCTGATTTTTCACTTGGATTAATTTAGTAATAACATCTATTCTGTCCAATTACCTCCTAAAAATTCTTTTTTACTCCAATTTCGTTAAAAAAATACTTATCTTTTGGATGAACGCTTAACTGGAATTGAAATTAATCTATCATTAGTAAACGTAGTCTACTTAACTAAAATCTCTTTTTATGCAAGGTTAACCATAAGAAACTTTATTTAAAAATCGTACCTGATTTTCTATTAAATGCCATTTTAATTCTTCGGATTATTATTCCCATTTGTGGGAATCAAAGAAAATAATATATATTTGAAAAAATACAATAATGCACCTCTTGCAAAAAAATATGAAAATTCAAAATTTGGCGTATACTTGTGCATTAATGTAGACTATTTTAAAATTTTCAATCATTCCTGATGTTTTACTGGGCAAATGGGTCCAGCTTTCGGCTGCTGTAATCGTATCCCCTTATCGCCTGCTCACTGTGCACCTACCCTCATACTCTTTCAAGTGTGATATTCCTCCTCCCATAGGACACTATGACCCCCGTCATTCAACTTAAGAGCAAAAGTAGTTAAATATACGTTTACGATTATTACCTTTATCGCCAAAAATTTTGGTGTAGAAAGTAAAAAGTTAATATACTGGGCAAAATGAGGTGAGATTCAACCATTTTCAACCACCCTCAGTGGCTTATTTAGTTTTCGTGTAATGTGTGCTTTTATTTTCCATTTTACCATGTATACTTTAGTTTTTCATTACCAAAACATTAGTTTTTCCAGCTATTTTATATTACTCAACTTCTTATCCTCTTGAAAGTTTATACCCTGTCAAAAATACGTAGAAGCTTATTTTAATTATCACCATGGTTGGAACCCCTATTAGTAGATCCATTTGGCCTGCATTCAGCTCTTGAAGTACTGAAATATTATCTTTGGGACTTTCCCAGTGATGAAATACAGGTATTTCTTTAATACATTTTTATTTTGATACTTTGTGTTCGAAAAAATGAGAGGAGTATTTTTTTCTGGAGTCTGAAAGTGATAGCTTTTATCCCAATTACGTGGTGCTGTAAAGATGCAAATAGTTAATAACAATATATAAACTGCTTTCAGATCAACTATGGGTACATATTATATTCTACTTATTCTTATGCACATACTTCTTTTTATATATGGATAAAATATTATTCTGGAATATTCTCCTTAGACAAATTTCGAAGGCCTCCGATCTATGATTATCCCCATGCATGCTGGAATGCTGGAAAATGTAAAATGAGCGGTAATAATAACAAATAAAGAGGTTTTTGATAGGGCAAGTGGATGCTAAAAGAGAATGGGATCCTAAAGGTCGTAGTATAGGTGAGAATGTTGAGAAATGGGGGTAGATGAGGAGAGTTTTATGTATTTTGGATTGAATTAAGGGGACAAGAGGTATGCTGAGCAGAAGAAATAGATATTGTAATACGTAGTGTAGACCATAAGGATATTTTGCGTCAAGTTAGTTAAAGATTGGGAGTATGACCCAATTCATTTCACCCAATTTTCATTTAAATATGACATGAATATATTTGCAAGTATTTGTATAATATTTTATTTCATACATTGTAATATTTCTTAAATATATTTTATATTTAAGACTTTTTGATATTTTAATTTTCGCAATCTTCATTACAAAAATTTTGTCTAGAGTCAACACACCTTAAATTGACGAGTAATATTTGTTTTTCATTTCCAATATAATTTCCTCAATTAACTACTTGAACTCAAACAAAATACTTTAACAAAATTTTGAATTAATTCAAATTTTAATTTTTAAGGCATCATCATATTGGAATCTGCTTTTGAAGAAACAGGCATCGTTAGTCATGTTTAATGTTTAGGAACGTTAACATCACCAGGCAGTATTTTCCCCTCGCTGTTGATGGCCTGAACGTGTGTGGGTCGAAACTGGTGAGCGTTCGTTAGCGGGGGAATGAGACACCATTTTGCACAAAATAAAGCTGTGTTCCGGCATTCGGGCCTGAGTGTGCCTTTCACATGCCTCCCTGCATCTGTGTTCTGCAGCCCACCTCTTCCCTCTCACAGGCCTTAAATGGCTTCCAAGCACACTTCTGCATTGCAATATCTAACGCGCCACTGTTCTCCCTAGGTCTCCTCTCCAAAATATTCCTAACCTACCCACAACGTCCATCGCCGTCCCCCTCAATCCTATAATAATCCCCAAACTCTTTGCTCGCGCCCCACCTGATGCTAACCAGACGCACTCCCAGGGACCTAAACTTGGGTGGTGTGCGGGTTGTGAAAGGAGAGGGACGAACGCCGTGTGTGCGGCGGTGGCTTACACGTCCCGTGGCGGGGGTCGACAACCGCACGCGCTCCTCACTCTGTCGACATTAAAACGTATTCAGGCCGAAAGCAGTCCGACTCCCCATCCCCCGCTTTCCCACCCGCCAGAAATCTCCCTAAATTTCTTCCTTCGCTTCGTCCTCACGCTCTAAATGGTGGGAAAATAAAAGAAATGGGATGTAGATCTCCGCATCTTGCATACAAATTACGACATTTGCGAATTAGTGGATAAAATAATAAGTAGTAATGGGATTACTTTCCTCCCTCCCTATTTCTCTAATTTTTTTCTTATGTCATTACCAGGTGAAAAAAATATCTCCAAAAGACCTTGTATGATTGATGGATTACGTTTCGTGCTGCGTTTTACGTATTCCTCGAGATTTTATAAGTATTCTACGGCCCGAGATTGAAAGTAAATAATCAGTATTATACTTTCACGCATGCATACATTTACATGTAAATAACTTAACAGGAATACTTATTGCTGCCTTAAGAGAAGTAAAAATGATATGTTACATTTCATGGAATTCATAATTCGAGATATTCGTAGCTGCTTAATGTTGAAATATTCACTTAAATGGTAAATATAGATATCTAGAACAAATTTCTTCCACCTATGGCAGTTGAAAAAGTAGTTTTATTCAGTTGACTCTCTAAATTATAAAGAAAACAGAAATAGCATTTGTCAAATGCCATATCACGAAAAAATTCATAACAATTTTGACACCAGCAATAAAAATCGAAATTTGAAACCATATTTGGAGTGCATTAAATAAGGAATTTCTAAAGAGGAAAAACATTGAGAGTAACCTCGATAACATTTCGAGTGGAAGAAGAGGACAATTTGTAGCTGTTATTGATCACATATTACGGTAATTGAAGATATGTTCTAGGGACAAGTTATTTTTAATTTATAACGCAACTTTTTTAATGTTTTGCTTGCATCTAAATTCGTAGTGATAGCCATGGCATGAAGGATTTTAAATATATTGTTGACCAAATTATGTACAAGATAAAAAATCCGATGGGAAATTTAAAATTTCCACGGGAATTAACCAGGTTTCGATGTGATACTTCATTTTTAGGCGAGGCCTAATGGTGAGTTAGTACATCGAATATTTCTACATATACAATAATACCCTGCGATCCACCAAATAAGTCATGTGGCAGGGGGTGTAGCACAAGCAGGAAAGGGTAAGGGATGAAGGGGTTAGGGTTTATTCAAATAGGTGGGGGAAGGAGGGGAAAACCTGTAAGAAAACAAATATGATATATATATATATATATATATATATATATATATCTACGCGCAGTCCCTAACCTGTACGTTAATACTTATTGTAATGCACTGACTCCTGGGGGATTTCGACTACAAGCGTTCTGATCTCTTATCGTTCTTGGAAAAAAGGACATTTTAAATCTGTCAGTCTTGCAGTCTATCTCTCTAATCTTACATTTGTGATCCCTCCGACCGTAATTCGTTGGGGTTCGTATTACATTCTTGATATTATCGGAAAAGGGCCCATCTTTAAATGTTTTTCATAAGTTTAACCTATATTGTGAACGCCGCTGCGTAATAGAATCCCAACCTAAATTGCCTAGCAAAGTAGACACGCTGCTGTGTTGGTCATAACAATATTTGACAAATTTAGCCCCCATCCGCTGAACTCGATCTAATTCCGAAATCAAATTTATATTTTCAGGATCCCATATACTGGCAATATACTCTAGAAGGGGCCTGAACAAGGCAAGGAAACATCGTCCCTTCACTTGTTAGTCGCAGTTACGTAGCTCACTTTTAAAAAATTCCTA
This sequence comes from Hetaerina titia, assembly GCA_037158775.1. Taxonomy (NCBI): domain Eukaryota; kingdom Metazoa; phylum Arthropoda; class Insecta; order Odonata; family Calopterygidae; genus Hetaerina; species Hetaerina titia. The sequence continues at coordinate 28,587,122 of CM073774.1, read as the reverse complement.
TTTTTTATTAGCACGACCGCATATTTCTCGTATGTGTTTTCCCCAGGACAGATCGTGAGTAATTGTTACACGCAAGTACTTAAAGGAATCTACCCTCGCGATTTTGGTTTGTATCACATTGTAACTATAAGGGAGGGAATTATTCTTTTCCCAAAAATGTATCACTGCGCAATAAAAAAAATTAATTCCAATTACCATGTATCGTACAAATTTTGAATTATATCTAGGTCGTTGGCTAACACGACTCTGTATTCGTGACTTCGTATGTCCCCAGAAATTACTGCATCATCGGTGAAAAGACGGAGCATGCTATTAACTACGGTACTGTGGTCATTTATGTAAATAAGCAATAGGAAGGTACCTACTATATGACACTTCCTTGTGGTATACTGAACGTGACCTTAACAGTATCGGATGAAACACCGTCCAGGACGACTGTTCGGACACGATCACATAAGAATTGTTTATTTCAGTTAATAATACTCTTATGTGTTCCATAAGTTTTTACTTCTCGAGTAATTTGCAATAAGTGACATTATCGAAAGCTTTCTTAAAATCTAGGATTATCGCATCAACTGGAATATTACTTTCACCGGAGTTCAATATATCATGTTCAAAAATTGTGAGTGAGTTTCGAAGGGTCTACCCTTACGGAAGCCGTGTTCGTTATTAATCAATAAATCTTGGCTATCGAGGTACCTCATTATGGAACTAACAATGATGTGTTCAAGAATCTTACAGGAAATGGAGGTGAGCGATATTGGCCTATATTTCCTGGGATTCTTCCTATATCCGTTTTTCAATACGGGTGTTAGAGAAGCTACCTTCCAGCCGTTTGGCACGCTTTCTTCTGCTAATTATTTCTTAAATATTATATCAAGATAAAGGGCAATTTCAGACGACAGTTCTTTATACACGCGATCCGGTATCTCATCAGGTCCCGGAGATTTGTTGGGGTCGATGTTTTTAAGGAGTAACTCTATTCCGCGGGTGGAAAAATCGATTGTTTGCATTGATAGCTGAAATGTTTTCGTAAGGTTCTCGGGTATATTCTGAGAGCATATCTTGAAAACAATCTGGAAGAATGAGTTTAATATGCTGGCTTCATCTAAAGTACTCGTTACTTTATCCCCTTTTTCGTTATTCAATGAGTTTATGGTGGACTTTTTTCCCTACACTACCCTGACGTGGGACCAGAACATCTTTGGGTTATTGGGTTTGTAATGTGACTAATTGATGCAGGGAATTCGAGGTGAACGTAAATAAGAGGAACTCGCAAAAATCCTTGTCTTTACCTCCATTTATAAATCTGTACGAATCCCAATCTATTGTGGAAACATTAAAATTGCCTTCGATAATTAGGCTTAGCTCATTGTTGTGGGATGTAAAGCTTTGTGTCTTTCTTTCTAGATCTGGTATTGAGTTAATGCTAGCTTGGGGTGGTCTATAATAGGCACACATATATATTCTTTTCGCTCTGGGTATTTTCACTAAACACCAAAAGCTTTCTATACAGCTTTAAGGAAATAACTCGGCTCTACTGACGCTATAGTTTTTAACCGCAATAAAAACTCCTCCTCCGGGTCTATTCTGTCTGTCGTTTCTATAAACTGTGAAGGACTTGGGAAATATTTCGATGTCTACAATGTCACCAACTCTCAATTCCTATAATCATATCCGACTCTGTGCTATGAATGAGATGGTGAAATTCCGATATTTTATTTTTTAAACTTCGGCAGTTAGCTACTACTACAGAAATTATTTCCTCGTCTAAAACCTTCTTTGCGTGCGTGGCGGTCTGCTTTCTAGGGATGTTATTTAGTCTTTTGGGTGTCTTAATATTCGATCGGTCTATATTCTGATAAGTAATTCTTTCTTTTGTCTCATTAGCTTACTAAGAGCTTATTAAGTACTTGGAAAAATCTCTTCTGGCAACCTAGTATTGTTCGACCCACGAATTGACCTACACCTTATATTATCGAAATTTGGGCTATCTACTCCATTACCTAACCTACGCATTTGCCTAAAAAAATACCTACAGTGCTCGAAGATCCTATGAGCCACCTGAACCGACGCCTCAGGGATGTAGTGTACCCCGGAATGGTTCCAGGGAGCGGGTCATGACCCGAGCACCGGTCTCCAGTCCAATAACTCGGCCCCCATGTCCCGACAGAATTCCCACAGCCTTCCGTTCAGACACTCAGATTTCGTCTGTAATACATTTCTATGCTGGGGAAGAGGGCCAATATTTTGTTCTCAACGTTTTTAACTCATCAATCTTAATTTATTTTGAAACTATCATTCTCTTTTTTCTTTTTATATATATCTGACCATACAAAAGACCCCGAGATACCGAGAAGTGAATTTTACCAAACCGTGAAAGTCCTGAAGAACAACAAGGCACCGGGAGTTGATAAAATAAACGAAGAAATGATCAAATCACTCGGGGCCAATGCGAAGAATACCATATTTGAAATAATGAAAGGTAACTACGATAGTGGAAGACTACCTGAGGACTTCGAAAAGAGTGTAATGATTGCACTATCGAAGAAACCGAAAACAGATAAATGCAAAGAACACAAAACATTGAGCCTGACCTCTCACGCATCGAAAATACTCACTCGGATAATCAACCGATGAATAGAAGGAAAGGTAGGAAAGCTTCTCGGAAAACCAGTTCGGATTCAGGAAAAACCGAGGAGCAAGAGAGGTAATTCTCAGCTTGAATGTACTGGCCGAAAAATTTATCCATGTAAAAAAGCCATTATATGTGGCAATCGCGGACTTGGAGAAGCCCTTTGCGAATGTTGGATGAAATAAAATGTTCAAGATACTAAAAGTACTTGGAATGGACTACAACGACAGAAGAATAATCCATCACCTCTTCAGGAATCAGGTAGCAACTATGCAAATGAAAAGCGGAAGGAAAATATAAGCCAAAATAAAAAAAGGAGTTCGCCAAGAATACAACCTCTCACCAGCACTATTCAACGTATATCTAGAAGAGGCAATAAAGAAGCACAAGAATTGGGCATCAGATTAGTCAAGGGTAAGGGCGAAGAAATTGACATGCTACGGTTCGCAGACAACATCGTAGTAGTAGAAGAGTGGCGAAAGGACCTGTAAGCAACCCTGAATGCTATGAACCAAGTACTGGAGGTATATCATATGAGCATAAGCAAGAAGAAAACGAAAATAGGTGTTTGTGGAAGAGAGAAGCTGAATGGAGACATCGCAATTCAGGAGTAAAACTAGATCAAGTGGAATCCTTCATCTACTTGGGCAGCTGTATTTATCTTAGAATGGAAGAGTCTCGACTGACATCGTGCGAAGAATGGCCCAAACAAAAGTGGCGTTCATTGAGAAGAGGCAAGTGCTATGTTCATGGATTATAAGATTGCAAATAAGGAAGGAATTCGTCAAAGTGTTCGTTTAGAATATGGTACTCTACGAATCAAAGATATGGAATATTGGAAAAGTGGAACAACGAAGAATAGAAGCATTTGAAACATGATAATGGACCAGAATTTTGAAGATTAAATCGACAGACAAAGTGAGAAACGATGAAGTATATAAAAGAGCAGAGGAGGAAAGGGTCGTATGGAGAGCTCTACGGAAAAGAAGATCTAGATGGATTGGGCGTATTTGTAGGTACAATGGATTATTTAGTAACATAATAGAAGGAAAATTTGAAGGAAATCCCGCGAGGAAGGCCAAAAGACTACTGCGTAGGGTATATTAAGAAGGAAATAAATCATGGAACCTATCAGAGGTTGAGTGAATTAACGCTAGATAGTGAAGAATGGAGGGCTGCAGTAAACCGACCTTAGGATTGAAATACTAATGATGATCTGACCATAACCATTTAGTTATTGGTGATAAGAATTTCTTCATAAAATAAAAGTCAAACGAAGAGTATAATTTTCATCATAATTTACCAGTATACTAAGATGTCAATATTCATAAAAAGACCACCGAAAAATTTTCTTCCATTTTTTAGAGTTTAAGCAACCTTTTTGTCGCGCAGTGCATTTTTTTTTCATTTTTGCCTAGAGTTAAGCTTACCAGTTTTTACCTTCCTTCGCCGTTGTCCTGTCGTAGCTCTTATTTGGAACTATTTAAATTTTATCTCTGTTATATATGCAGTTTTAACATCTCGGGTCAAGTCGTCAAACGATAGGGACAGAAGCTTACCATACATTTTTCATTTCCTCCACGCGTCCCTTGCATACTTGGGTACTGCACAAGCACACATAAAACCATAGCGATGAAAGCGATAATCGATTCCATCCTTCTTCTATACGTAGCCATTTGACATCCTTCATCCTTTCTCCTCTTACCCTCATTCTGCTCATTCCTCCACCTCCTCTATACCACTCGCACCCAATACCAACTCGCCAAACCTCCCAAACACAAATAGGGTGTGTGGGCTCGATGTATGGTCGCCAGTGTGCGAGCGCACCAGAGTTGGTAGCGAGGGATGAAGAATTGGGATTGAGCGGAGTGTGGAGCGGCAGCCAAGTGGATGCGAGGGATTGAGGGGGACGATCGGAGGGGTGGTATGCGGTGAGGAGTGGGTGGTTTGAACTCGCGCTGAATGACTCCGCGATGTGGATGAGTAGGATAAGAGGAAGTGAGGAGGATTGGGGGGGAAGTGTCGGGAGGAGGATGTTGAGCCGGGGGGATGTGGGGGTAGGTGTAGTTCGCAGGGAAGGATGGAGAAAAAAACATCCGCGTTCGAAGCCGTTCGATTATTTTGGGCTTAGCGTGTTGGGAAGAAGTATAATGGTGGGAGTGTGGGTTGGATGGGGGTTGAGTAGGAAGGGGTGTGGGAGTGGAGTGTTAAAATGGGCTTCGGACGGGGTCGGTGCGAGGAGAGGTTGGGAGGCTGGGTGATGTGGGCGCCAAAGGCGGCGAGGAGCAGAACCAATCAAGCAAAAAGAGGAAAAGAGATTTCGACCCGGGTTGAAGTGTGTGTGATGGAGGAATGAGATTTTTCCCCCTTCCCGCCCTGCCCAAGCCATTGGAAGTGGGGGTGGATGGATATATATCCTCCAAATTTCGGGAAAGATTAAATGAAGTGGACTAATTTATGGCAGAGGAGAAGAGCAAAGGAGAAATAGAAGTGCTTCGCAAGTTTTCGTTCTTTCGCTCGTTTGAGGGGGAGGAACCTTCTTTTGGACGCCGTTAAGTTTAAAGTTTGCTTTTGAATTATGAATGGCGCTGAAAAAATTCGCCCACGGGAAGTGACTTAAGTCCAAGTTTGAAGTATTTGTTTAGAAGAACTAAACGAATGAGTTAGATGAAGTAAGAGTATTTCTTTTCCGATGAAAGAAAATGTATTGATTTTGAGGGTTGCAATACCTTAAAGGAAACTTATATAAGTGTCTAGGCATTTTCATTTGTATTCCGCTCTTACAGTGTATTGAGTAGGGTTTGTTTATTTAATCATTGATATTTAATTTTAAAAGCATTCAATATTTAATAGTTTACAGTGTATGATTATTTTGCGTCAATGAAAAGTTTAAATAAGTAATATTTAGTATATAATTTACTCACCTTAGATGATATTGTGGTTTAATTTTTGAGACTATTTTCATCGGTTTGCGTAAGTAACCTAAGCAAGTTAAACAGTTAATTTTTAATTGCAATGGTCAAAAACTGAATTTTCAAATAACATAGTTATCAATAAATTTAGATGGGAGGCCAAGGTTCGGAGTCTCAGCTAATTTCTTATTCCGTATGGATATTAGATGCAATTACGCATTATAAAATACCTCTAAAATATACGACATGGTGAGTGGTGGAGCCCAGTGGAAGCCTCGTGAAAGCACCTATAGTAGTGGACGCCATCGAAAAACGTAAAACAATGTGGTGTATTTTAGAACCTAGAATAACGACTGAAAGAATTTTAAGCTGCGTTGTATTACTTTTGGCTTTTTAAATAGATCTCGTGCTTTTTACTGTTTAAATAGATATATTTGTGTAGAGCTATTCATTTGAATAGATTTCAATCTACTGCAAGCAATGTACGTATTTTAAAATATCAAAACAGGAAAGGGGATAATAAATCAATTGATAATAAGAAATATCTAGAAGAAGTGGACTAGAAAGGTTTTCAAAAAGGTAAATCTGAAGAAGGTTGAAAGCTAAAGGAACGAACTGGGAAATGCGTATACCTGTATTAATAGATTCTTCAAAAGTAGCATACAGTTTCAGTGACTAGAAAACTTTGCCAAGTAGGAATAAACTGATCCGGGGCATTCTTTGTAACTGCAGTAGGAAGAAGACCGTACCAGGAAAAACGTGAATGAGGGATGAGAGATGGCATTTATAGAGACTAATGTAATTCACAGGAAACAGAACAACTCTCGGAGTTTCTGCACGCTAATTCGGAGAAGAAAAACGATAATGGCACAAAATTAAACTCAATAAAATTAAAAATTTTCTCTTTTGCAGAGAAACTTAACGTTTTCCCTAATATAGTATCATTTCTAGCACATTTTCATGTGCAGAATATACCCCGACCAAAGGGTCTTTAAATTTACTTAAATGATGCCGTTGACTATGGCCTAAAATTAGATACTAATAATTTGATAGTAATGCATTGATTGACAATTGTAGTATTAGTTATTGGCCGAGCGAGCGACAGCTAAGGGCAATTAAATTATTAAAAACAAAGACTGAGTTAAAGACAAATAACGAATAAATGCTACTCTTCATATAAAATATGCTGATTTCACCAATACGTCAGTTTTAACACGAGGAGTCGATTGAAGATGAAATACGTAAGTAGTTAGGATGGAATAATTATTTCTTCTTCGTGAGATCGCACACTGAACATGCGGTAAACATAAGTGATCCATCTAAGTTGAAATAGATGACCAAATTTACAGATTTTCATCATTATGCCCGGGATAAGAAAACTGTGATGAAGTAACATAATGGTCAAATCTGAAATAGAAAAGAGAACTTAGTGTAATAGGAATAGAAAAGGAGATAGGAAAGAATTTTTAGACAGAATGAAGGCAGGTAGAAATCACGGCGAAATGAACAAGAAAATATAAGTAAGTCAAGAATTTAGAAGATGTCGTGATACATATGATGTAATAATTATTAGGGATCCACTAATTTATCAGATAGAATATTTTGGATGAATAAATTTTCATAATTACAGATTTCTACGCTTATATATTAATACTATTCTACCTTTTCACCCTCCTCATTTTATATTTTAATGGCGAAGGTATCCCTTACCACACATTTCACGAGCATTGTTATGTCTGAATATCGATTGATAATAGCTTTTGGTAAGGATAACCTATATTCTTGTGATAGTTTCAGAGGATTGAAAAACTATTTATAATGTAGTCTACTATAAATCAATTCTGAAAGTAAATTATGTTCTAGAATTTTAATGTTCCAGCTTTAAGTTTGAAGCACTGTGTCGGCCAACTTTACGAAATGGAATTTCTACTAGGGGTCACAAAAATCAACACGAATCTTCCACTTTATGGTCTGATTACCTTATTTTTGGCGATCCCATTGATACTCTCTCACCAAACCGAGCATTAATTAATAAGAAGTGGTCACTCATTAATTACTAGGCAAATAGGCGAACGTTATTGGAAATCATCGGAAAACGTCCCGGGAAGAGAGAGAGAGAGACCGTGAGGGGAAATAAAGTTCCGTGAATTAATAACTCGCGTCGTTTATCATCTCCAGTCGTTCGAATTGTTTGTTTTGGCTGAAGTAATAGATAGTCCACCGCACCGAGAAAATAAAGAAACTAGAGGATTAATATGGCTGTGTAATGGTCCGGCCGAGTGCTGGAGAGGAGGACTGGGTGGGATGGCGGAGAGCATTTCAGGGGTGCGGAAGGAAAGGAGGAAGATTTCGAGGGTACGTAGGGGCTCTGTGGTCAGGGGGTACCCCCCCCTCCTTTTCCCTTCATCCCCAGAAAGGGCGGGTGGAAACAGTACGCGATTAGCACGGTGGAATTCCATCACTTACTTCACATATCCCGAAGCTTCCATTCACTCGCTCTTTGCCTACACTTCCCTTTTCGGGAGAACTCCGTAGGCGGGGACCGTACCGTTGCGTGTCGCCCCGACGGCCTTCCTTTTCACTTCCTCTGTTCAAAGCGCTCCCGATGGAATGGAAAACTTCATCTTCGCCGAAATCTGGGACCCTAATTCTTCCCGTCTCGTCTCATCCTTCGCTTCGGAATCATCTCTTCTTCATTCGACCTTGTGCTTTTTCTCCATCAATTTCAGCAAAGGTCTCCTACATTATATATTATTCTGCTGCAATGTCCTGATTTCAATCTCGTTAAGGCTCTGCTGTAATTTGAGTTCCACGATGACGTGAGAATGACTGATGATACATACCTCATCTCTTTTCCATTGGTGTTTTACCGTTGGAATTATTTATCATGGATGGCTGCTTTGCATATGGATTTCCTCATGATCGTGTTTGAAATTTTATTTTCCTCTGTTTTTTTCACATGTTTTAATTTGAATTACCTGTTATTCCGCTGGGTTCCGATATTAGCAATAAAGAGGTTGCTGAGAGCACAGTGGTTTTTGATTGTCATGTGTGTAACGGAAATCACTCTAGCATCATTCTTTTTGTCGTGTTTTGGATTCCGTCTTCCATCGTTAAGTTTTACAATTCGTTCCAATTATTTTTAGGTATTCCGTTGGCTGCCTTGTGTTAGATTCACATAACGATACGTGTGTCTTAAATTTAAGCCCATAATGTTAATCTTCATTGAAATAGGCAGCCAAACCATAATTCTCAACTCGATGAGTGATTTATTAAGTTAGGTTAGAGCTCACCTAGTACTTAGCCCGACGGAGTGTGAAATTCACACACCAGTTCAGTTGCTTTTTTAGTGGTGTTTTAATAATAATATTTTCATGCAGCTGATTTTCTTACGCATACATTGTTTTAGTTGATGAATCAGTCTTGCGCCTAAATTATTAATAGTTCAACATATTTATATTTTAAATTATAAAAATTAGGACTCTCCAAAAACTTTCAATTAGGGTTAAAGAGAAAAGGTGTTAAATAAATGTCGATCAATTATTGATAAGTACAAAAATGGGACAAATATTAAGAAAAAAATAATGCATCCACAAGAGGTGTCGTTATAACTGCTTTATTATTATTTTCATCTATCCACCACAGTAAGTTTACGTTTTATCTATGGAGGAATCAAGTGTTTCAGCTCAACTGGAACTTTTCTCTTCATGAATAATCCCACCCGCTCTTTCTCATGCCCACTACTGCATGCACACAGAGTCTTGATTGCTCTCTTTGCTACTTTCCTTCCATTTAGTGTTTTAAAAATTAGTTATTTCGTGCTGAAAAGTTTCGCGACAGCTTGAAAGAAGAGTCTAATTAAATTTCCTCTCTTAATAATTCCACCTCCCGGAAATTAGGCTATTAAGATTTCAAAAATATGTAAAAATATGTCCAATTTTTTCAACTTTTCTTCAGCGTTTTTCTCTTCGAACTCAAAATCGTACTGTCTAGCGAAAAGAACGAATGTTCCTGGGTTTAATGGTATGCCTACTGATATAAGTTATGCAGTTAGGATAGCATATCTAATGGGATAGAGAATTTGCTAGAAAAAAGATAATGAAAACTATTAATACAATTCAGTATTTACCCTTCAGGTCGACTTTTCAATCGTTTTTCCCATTTTCCCTCAGAATCTAAAACAAAAATCAAACGAATATATACAATAATCATAGAATGTAAAAGTATTACTCCTTGTCTTTAAATCGCACGGGAGTGTAACGGTAGTAATCTGTATCCGAAAGGCAATAATACGAGATTTTCGAATTTAGGTAAGTTGAATTAACTTCGTGAAATGAAACCGTTTCGTTTACTCATAATCTATAAAATATGAGGAATGTACTGCTTAAGTGCTTTATATTTATATTTCAGTTCAAAGTTATCGAAATATGTAGGTGTTATTACTGTAAAAAAATTATCAGAATGAAAAAAGAACTAAATTTGTGCAATATCACTTGTTCTTACTTGAAAGAGTCATGAAAAGTGTACCTCGTATTCAGAGAAAATTGTAAAAAAGCTCCAGAGAGTGTTTTAATAATGTTGGTTATTTTTGTTCAGCGAGCAAGTAATATATGTGTAATTTTAATATAGGCTAATTTGTAGTAAATGAATAAGAATGGTGTTTTTCTGTAGGGACGTGAAATCTGAACCGTCGATGACGTCCCTCGACAAAAAAAAAAGCATGAGTTCTGAATATTGAAACCTTAGCTATTTTTGACTTACATATTTATATTTATGTAGTAAGTAATTGAATTATGCCAAAAGCTACGTTACGACTTTATTTTTACCCGTTAAAGTTTTATCTACATCAAAATATCACTCTGCGAGCCCTCGCTGCAGGATTTGGCGGGGGATGATTCGACATCAGTTATGCATCATCAAAAATAAATGTCGTCATAATTGTTAGTTGATCATGATTATTGATAGTAAATATCGTCAATTGGAATTTATCTGGTCATATTTTACAACCTATACTATAGTTCCAAGAATTTTTCTAATACCCTGGGAAAAGCTCTTCCATGTGATGTGTGAATGTGTATACGTGTAATGACAGTTAAGGGATTAATAAGAGTATGTACAAGGAACAAAAACGAAGCAATTACAAAGTAAAGTTATAAAGAGTACATTGGCAATTGATCAGTGATACGTAGGTCATTTCCATTAATTTCCGTATTTATGGAAACCAATTGAAAATGGGTGACGACAGTGTCATTTAATTCCGTGTTCCATAATCAATCTACAGTTAAACTGACTGATCATCAATAGTGAACCTTCATGACTCACCCGTTTCCATAAAAAAAACGTATTTACGTATTTTCATTTCCATTAACTTTATCCCACAGCATGTTACAGGAATTGAAGTACAAGATGTTGCATCTTGTTTATCATTAGTAATATTTTATAAAGCAAAATTGGTTATACAAATTAAACAATATCCCCGTACTTTCATAATAGCACAAGAAGAAGAAATATAAATATGGAAATTTTAGCACTCCATTTGTTGAAGTGAAAACACAGAAGGAATTTCCACACTCTCTCTAGGTTATTTCATATTTCCACAGCTGCACTAAATTAAGGCGTTCTGTAATAGGGCATTAACAGAGAACACAATATAATTATTTATTAACAAGATATCCACTGAATATAATTTGCACTTATTTTTCTTACATATTAAAGAAAGGTAGAGAAAAACATATTTATGCTTGTTAGCTTTCATTTTTATTTCGATATTTCAGATATTCTCCTTACAAACGCATGCAATATTTGCGATCAGTATCAAATTACTTCGTATAACTGCCTCATTCATCTATTCTTCTAAGTAACGAGTGTGAGCGTTGATATTACGTTACCTAATTATTTTTCAAAATATTTACCTTTTGGCAATACAAAGTTCCCTTCCATCAACTAATCTCAACCAGCCTTTACTTCCTTGTTTCTTCTGCTAACTTTTGCCCATAAGTTCTTGAGAAGAAGCTTTTTTGAAACTAATCACTTCCAATCGCCACCCATTTAACTAGAAGAGATTGTGAGCTTTGGGCAATAATACCTTAAAGCTTCATTCCAAGCGCCTGAAATTTTGTCTTTCCTTGCCCTCCCCTTCTGTTTGTCTTCTCATCTCTCCCGGACCAATCCGCACCATGTGCTTATCTTTGGAAGATAAATGGCCCACATCCCCTGGCCATAACTCTCTCAATCAGCACGACTCTCTCCATCTTGCCCGCTTTCCCTCTTACGAATCGGGCGGGTACTACGTGAGGCACATGTATAAAGATCTGCTGGTCACAATTCTGTCTATAAGCAGGTTTCTTATCTATCAATCCTCCCGAAAAGCCTGTACGTGCCATATCCAATCGTCCCCAATTCACCGCATTTGGGATCTCATTTACGTGCACAACACATGCTATTGCGTTCGTTTTAATTTATTATATCCATATCAATGTTTAAAAATTTCGCTTACTTAATACCAGAGTAAGCGTTTGTTTTTAAATTTATATGAGTGTAAACTGGTGCACCTAGGATCAAAAGCTATATGTACAAGCTATGTTTTCCAAACCAAGGGTGTTTGAATGATAGAGAAATTTACTAACTCGACACTTGGCTATTGGTATGTAAAGCTTTTATATTTAAAGTACATTAGAAAAATAATGTGTGCGCTCAACTACGAAGAGATCGGGTGAGTTTTATAAAGTAAATCAAGTTTGATTGATTTAATAATTTAATATTCTGTTAAATATTAAAATAATAATTAACTGCAGAAATTAAAAGTACCTGAGCCAAATGTAACTGTTCTGTGGACCACGGTTTATTGTCTGGCTGAAAAGAGTAACAAATAGACATTGCTAAATATGATTGACGAAAATAGGTGGTTTCTGGGTAAAAAATGGCGTAGAAATTTGTATGTACCGAAAAGATAATTTTTAAGATCAGGGGAGAAATTTGATGAGTGGGAAATAGGGTGTTGAATTGAGGTCTTCTCCAGAAAGCGGCTAGTAGAAAAGAATGCGTCGTAGAGAAATAATACAAAATAAATGTTAAAAAATTCCTAATGTTTTGAATCATATTTCGATAACAGCCTGCATCAATTTCTTTGACAATACAAAACGTCAATTTAAAACATAGCTCACAAATTATATTACAACGATGAATAAGAAAAATAACTTTTCTATCCTACTATATGCATTCTTAATCTTTAAGCTGTAATTTCTCAGCGTATCTCTTGCTTCAAAATTATTTTATATGATCAATGATCGATAATGTTTCATCTAAAATGATTTTTAGAGAAATTAAAAGATTTTTATTTTCAATTCTCGTATTATTCTGCTGTCTCTTGAATTCAAAATAATATCCCTTTTCATTACATGATGTAGCTTGGTCTGAAAAATATCTTAGATGAACCTTTTAAACCCACCGTTTGGATAGGACGCCCAGAGCGTGACAGAAGCGAAAGCATTTCAAAAAGGGAAACCTGCTGAAGAGTGCTAAAAAGATGTATTGAAAAAAAGAAGGCAGTAAACACAGGGTGGCGATTTAAATCGGGATAAAAGTGGAGTACCCCACAAGAATGGAACGCATTTCCTTTTCGTTTTTACGGCAATCGTTAAGAATCAAAAGAAATGAGAGCAAAGGAAAAGCCGGGATAAAAAACGTGGCAGCATCCGGCATCACGCGGAGAGGCTCATTTCGCAAGACATCAAAATTCCTCCTCCCCCCCTTCACTCCTTCACCCCAGGGGAACTCCCGTGTGCTTCCCACTCGGGTCCACTCAACCACCCCCACTACCCCTGCTCATCGTGGAGTCCCTTACTCACTCTTCCCTTGCCACAAACTCCCGAGTTCCTCTCCCTCCTCCTCCTTCTAGGCCTTTGTGTCGAAGCATCCAGTGCAGGAGTGGGCTGTCACTCCTTTTCCCCCGCACTCCATGCATCTGGTTTTAAGAAAAGAGTCTGCGGGCTTGGGGTAAGAATTCATGGTGGGATAAGGTGTCATTTCTCTCTCCTCTATCTCATATTTCACCTTTTCCTTCACATTTCTTCCTCAAATCCTCTGTACTATGTAACCTAGAACTTTCGCAACTTTCTCTGAAACCGGAGCGTAAAAGATGTTCGATTTTAAGCACCGTGGTATGATTCAAATTTTAACACCATTATGACTCAATGTATTGACTTTTCGATTTAAACGGGTGATAGTTTTTTCACGTTACGTTGTCAAGGCCCATTGGGACTATGGGATATTACCTTTTTGTTGCGATATGCAATTCTGCGCTGTAATCAATATCAATAGTTGTATAGGATATTTTTTTCCCATTAAATTAACCCTCTCTTTGCCTCTTGAGATAATTTCCGCTTGCATGGTTTATGTCGGAAATGAAATATGTATCTCCCCGCTTCGTATCGTAACAAAGAATGTTCATGGAGCAAGTAAATTGATGCCTCGTATCCCATGAATCGTTCTATAGTAAAAACTCTAAGGATGCCTGCTGTCTTCCTAGCATATTTTCTTCTCTCTCTCGTCGACCTCCTTATCATCTCTACTTCCTCCCTTCCCGTAAAATTCAGAGCCACACACCTTGCACGCACTTTTTCCTTTTCAGCCGATCATCGCCGGAAGAGAAGGAAGAGGGGGATGCGAGATAGGAGTAGGATGAGAGATACGTGGTGGGAAGAAAAGGAAGGGTGATTAAGGGAGCAAAACAGGGAGAGGGCGAAGGAAAAGTCCTAAGGGTGTGAGAAGGGGAAGCGACGGTTTCTGAATCACGGGTGATAAATGATGAGGGAAGGCACGCATTTGCGGTACTTCGCCATCTTAGGTGTAGGAATGCCAGAATTGGCATAATGTGAACCTAAATTTCTTCGAGTGATTCTTTACAAGTGCCACATTATTTTTGAACTTCTTTTAACTCGGTAACTAATATTAATAATTTAGAAAAATATAACAGAGTAAAACACACAAATATAATTGCCCAAGATATTTTTTAAATGATGAATCCTTAATATATATCTCTAAAGCAATTTTTTTCAATGTGATGGTTTTGCTGTAACGTAGATAGAAACAGAATGCTAAATTTGAGCAAGTATCCCCATTGTTTATACTACGTGTTCATCAAAATTGATATCCTTCCATAAACAATAACTAATTGTATATTTTTATACTCTCCCTCAGAAAGTAGCAAAATGAAATCGACTTTACTTATCCTCGGGAAATATTTGTTTCTTAGAAAGATTACTGATCCGAGTATTTTTATCACAATCTTAGTTGTTAAGAAAACGTACCTGTGTGTTGACAGATCATAGCTAATATTAGACTGGCAGAAACTAACGAAGAGAATCACTGATGTTTAATTACCATTTTTTTTCTTCCATCAATTTAAAGAATTTAGTCTAATCAGGAATATATTTACTGAAACAGCTCGAATGAATTTCAACAGTAAGTCATTATCTCTATTATTCCTCTTTTTCTGATTCCGTGTAGCTTTTCCAATTCTCTCATGTTCAGCTCAACGTCTGAATTATACGTTAAAGTATAGAGGAGAGAGGGTTCTCGACATTTAAAGTGGGTTTCTATTTTTTTAATAGGTTACTGTGCTTTTTCTACTTTTATTCACATATATTGATTAAATAAATTTGATCATTTTAACAAATCAAAATGATCTTTGTATTCTCATTGAGTTGTGTTACCGAGTGGTCTGAATTAGTTTCAGATACATCAAATAATTTTATTCGCTACAATTTTAATGACAGGTTAAATACTGTTTGAGACGCAAGAACCTTGAAAGATAAGGAAAACTTGAAAGGACGGATTGAATATTAATGTTCTGAATAACATTAAAATTTCTCAAAATATATAGTGCTGTAAAATAGTTAAATTTAATTCGTGAATTCAGATTATTTGGTATCCTGTAAAAAAAATAATATTGCTTAGGTTAGGAATCCGTTAAAAAACAAATATAACAGGTCGTTCTCTTCAGTACTAATAATGATATATTATATATTTATGTGCATCAGTGTCTTTTCTTTAAGTTACAGCTTCATGCACGACTCTTATTTTGGACGGCAATGTGTTTTTAAACAGGTCAGAAATTGGAGAATGCACGAACCATGCGCTCCACCTCGATGGATCCATTTTCACAGCAATTTTTTTTCAATTTCGCTGGTAAATGGGTCACAGGTCACCCATATTAGTCGACGTGTCAGATGTAAGTGATAACAGGATAGGGTGTAGGATTGGCAGCGGAATTGAAAGGTAGAGATAGGGGGACGAGGACGGCAAGGCGTTAGATAGAAACTGAATTTTATTATTGGCAAAATTGAAACGATGCCTTTCTCTATCTTCAGTTTTATCTCTTGTGAAGAAGAAAGAGAATTAGGAAGGAATTATACCGACATGGAAACTGAGAAGCGTTACACGAAGGGAAAAATTATGTGTCAAGACTGTCATATAATGAATAAATGCGTCTGCAAGGAAAACCTATCAAGGTACTCAGCAGAATGATAGCTTTAGAGTATTTGACGAAATTCAACCGTAAATAATGGTATATGCTGCAAATACTCGTAGCATGAAATAGAAGAAATACGAAGAGCATTGAAAGTCTCTGTGCTGTTTAGTTGATTAGATAGGTACACATAGACAAAAACATTATACATATATATATATATATATATATATATATATATATATATATATATATAAAAGAAGCCAACAAAATGTATTGAAACATCTTTTCGAATCTTATAGAATGACTTGGGAGTTCACTCAAAACATCAGCTTTTAGATATTAACAGGATACATATATAGAAAAGGACGAAGGCGAGAACGTTATTCTCATTGTAATTTGCAAACAGTAATAAATATTTAGAAGATTCAGCATGCGTATCTATAAAAGTGATATTATAATATACTTAATTAACATTTGCCGTGTTCATCATGAAATAGGAAATAACGGAAGTGAATCCCTTGCCCTAAAATCTTAGAAAAGCCATTTTACGAATGCGAAATAAATAGCGTTTTCGGTAATAGGGAAAGCTTGTAAACAATAGTAGATTAAAATACGGCAGATTATAGTAGTAGACAACGAGAGGATTAGAGAGATGTCTTGGAACTGAATTTGTGTCTGCATAAGACTATGCTACGGCAGAATAGGATTAATTCTTGTCAAGTATACATTCTTTCATTTCCCAAAGTAAGCGATTTACAGTTAAGGATAGCCTTCATCGAATATGTAGGACAAATATAATTGAATTAAAAATGAATAGTGCAAGTCATAGGCAATAGTTATTAGTAATAGGAGCTCGTATCTTCATGAATTATTACAAATAATCTTTAAAAACAGTATCATGCTATTCTCTTAGAAATATTATGCAATATCACAATGTCCATTTATCTATGAATGGACGCACCACCCAAATGAAGATGACAAAAAAATAATTAATAATTTTTTTTGTTCATCGTGTTTCTCACGCAGGTTCCGTTCTATTAAGAGCACGATAAACAATATTATGCAGTTTCCGTAGCTCATTTGCCGGATTGCTGTATGAAGAAAACTCATGGATTAATTGAATAATAATAATTTAAACATTCAATTCCTTAAGGAGTATAATGGAAACGTAGGGGGAAAATCGTTTTAATCCAACTTTAATTAAATTAGAAACGGCAGTTTTTCTTATGAGATCCGCGCCGCAGCTGGTGCGATCACGAACGTCACCGTAAATCATCATAATGTGCTCCTAGCCGTTGCTGCTGTAAACCTATACAACGGTTATTTGAATATTCTGTCTTCACCGGAATGTTAAGTGCATGGAAATCGCGGGCTAGAGGGGAAGGGGTGTGCAGGATCAGAGAATGGAGATGTGTACGATAGGAGGGTAGTGGGCATTTGTTTAATGCTCAGAAAAAAGTTCCTTGGAAGAAAATTTAGTATATGGAACAGAAACGAATGACATTGTTCAGTTTTGTGAAATATTTAAAAGTGCTATGCAAGCAAAGAATAATTGGAATTGATTATAATAAAACTCCTGGCAAAAGAATCAAAAGTTCATAGTTTAATTTCGACCTAAATGTTAATATGCCCCGATAAAATGTGGTTAAATATGCTATCCATATCCAATAACCTTGGCAATGAGCAGATATCATAGAAATTTGCTTGTAAATGATAAACGACTGGGAATACGGCTAACATACGATATTCGTACGACTCCTGATTGGAATAATTGGCATATTTTATATGCATATATATTCTATCACATGGAAATAGATATAAGGAAAGGGAATAGGAAAACACATAAAAGATGAACACTGTAGAGGTGGGGAAGGTGGTTTTGAGCAGATCACAAGCGAAATAATATTTTTACGCTTGATTTTTTCCTATCCCCTTTCCTTATATCTATTTCCATGTGAAAGAATATTTGTTCGCCGTAGGGCGGGATTTAGTTTGTGAATATATATATATATATATATATATATATATATATATATATATATATATATATATATATATATATATAAATTCACTGATAGTCATAACAAACACAGAAACCAAAACACACAAAAGAGGGACTCACTGGTTCTCGAATTTTCGGTGGTCCAACCACCTTTCTCAAGAGGAATTAGGAACAGAACTCATATACATATATATATATATATATATATATATATATATATATATATATATATATATGCATATATATATGTATATGTGTGTATATACATATATAATCCCACCGATTATCACAGCATATCAGTTTTAGAAAAGTTGCAAGAATGAGATGTATTAGAACATGGCTGGTTTGATTCCGGATTAGACAAAGAAAATGGAGGGAAGGAGGGACGAGAAAGGGGAAAAGAGCGAAAGAGAGAGGGAACGAGGAAGAGGGCCTCTTCCCGTCTTTATCAAGGGTTAGGAAATGAGCTCAGTGTCAGTGTAATACGATAAGGACTGCCTTGGTGCTCAGCGAGCTGGGTCGAAGGTGGGGACTAGGAGTAGAGCCTCTCTCTCTCTCCCCTCACGCTCGGGGAGTTTTTGGGGTTGGAAGGGGTGGAGATGGGGCGGGATTGGGGCGTGTGAGAGGGGCGAGGACCGTGCTGAAGAGGAAGGGACGCCTCGTTCGGAGGACGAAGGGGTGCGAGGGAAGAGGGTTGTGGGGGCCAGGTCCCAAGGAGCATTGAGTGGGGGTTGAAAAGAGTGAGGACGATAGCGTAAAGGAATGGGAAGAGAGGGAAGGGGAGCATGTGTGTGTGTGTGGGCAGAAAAATTGAAAAGAGATTTTTTGGGCTGTTTTTGAGTGCAGAGGATTTTCATCAGCATCATGGTGTGTGTGTGTATGTGTGATGGGGGGGTTGGACTGTCGAGAGGGAATGAAACGGAGATGGGAGAGGGCATCTTATCGTTGACCTTGCTTGGTTAGTGAGAAGGCAAAGGGATGGATAGTGTGTGGGAGAAGGATTTTGGATGGATGATACGGTACCCTGTAGGATCCCGTTGTAAGAGCGTAACGATGCGAGAGGGACCGGTGGAAAGGGAAGAAGAAAATGCTCCTCCGAGGAGTTTTAAGGAGCTCTGGGCCTTCGCCGTAAAAGGGAAGGGCGTGTATAAAGAAGATCGGTGTAAAGGATTCATGTATTGCATATTATTGCCATTTGGCGTAGCGGACGGTGGTGAGGGGTGAGGTGTAGGGGTTGTGCTTTTTCTCTGAGAGGAGATAAAGAGGGTGCAGTTTTCATGGATGAGTTAGATTATAGCGCTTAAGTGGAGGAACCCATTTCGCAATAAAAACGGCTCGGTGTCAAGTATTTCGTGGGATGCTATAGTGGGCGGTTTGACGAGACTAATATTTTTTCGAGAGGCCATAAACATAATCACCATTCAATCAGTGGTTTATATGTACTGGGAATGTGATAAAAAACTCCTGCGGACTGCTTAGTGTCATCTTTCACTCTCAGATATGCCAAAGTTAAACACTTTCATTCTCTCATTCTCATGAAAGTGTTTATCCCGATAGTTAGCGTTTTATTTCCTGAATATTATTTTGAGTTTGTTTACATAATACGTGAAAGATACTCTCTTAATCGTCAAGTAAACCGTTAGAAGTTCTGTTAATGCGCTTGTATAACGCACTAACAAACTTTGCATTTCAGTGCGCAGTAGAAGTTATCATAAAATGTTTAACGGAGTAATTAGAGTGCGGCAAAAATAGTTCTTTTTTTGTAAGAGATTGGCGTTTGAAAGAAGGAAGTTATGTTGCCGCACCTTTTATAATCAAGATGGAATTTAGTTGAAGAGACCATATCGCATGCTAAAATGTCGTAAGTCTCCAAGTCCTCATTGGAAATTCCATTAGAAATTATAAGTGTTGGATCAAATTAAATTGCATTTTTAATACGTCAACAAGTCAGGGAGAGATGTCTTCATGAAAGTACGCCTTTTAGTCGCCCCTGAATGGACCTCCAAAGTTATTTTCAATCTTGGAGATGTCTTTCTAATCATGTAGAAAGCGATTACTTGAATATAGTGTTTATCAAAAAGCAAACGATTATTGAAAAATTCTTATTATGATTAATTATAAAAGAATCCTCTTGATATTAGGAATGTATAGCAAAAGTAAACGGAAAGAAGAAATACTATAATAATCATAATCTCATGCTCTAATCATTCGCCATTGTGGATCAGAGTTATTTTTCATGAAAGGCACGAAGCTCATAAATACAATTTTCTCGGCTGCAGTATGTGGAAAGATATTTCACGCAAGCTTCAATAACAATTAATATCGTGAATCGTTAATACTTAAGTATTTACATTTAAATTATTAAACTATTATTTATGAAATTATTTAAATTTAATTTAAATGTACACATGTGTATTATAAAGTCAAGCATGGACTTCAGCTCCTGAAGATTAATCTTGCTCTTCTCTTCTTCTCGATGATAATCTAACTTTGAAGATATATTCGGGTAGTCACAGATTGAAAATCGATAAATTTCATCGTCTCTAAAAGCAAAAGACTATCAGACACCCGAAAATGAAATAAATCCGTCTTAAATTCCGCATACTCTCAAAGCCTTACTTGATTTCAATTCCCTAAATGCTCTTTCTATCTCGCAATCCAGTATGCGTGGCTTTCTCCGTGCAAGCCGTCTCAGTCTATATTGCATTCTCTATGCAAGTTCAAACTTGCTTGGTTAATATATCTACTATATCTATTGATTTTTTCTGTCTCTCTGGAATCATTCTTGATTCATTAAATAAACTTTCTGACATTTTTAAGATTGGCACCAATTTTTTGCAATTACCGACTTATAATAATTTTACCCTTTACTTAAGCACACCAATTTCACCCTCTCTCGGTAAAGCTTCCTAATCATTAGAGTGCAATTCGCCAAATTTCTCTCACCCTGTAATTTTCCTGGCTCAGTTCATTATTTATCTATATGTACTTTCTTCTACCAAATACTGTATTAGCATTCTTTTCTCTCTTCCATAATTCAATCACTTCTGTAATCCACCGTTAGCTTAGTTTTTCTCATTTTTACTGATCTTATTGTTTCATTAGCGGATTCTAAAATCCTTTTATTGATGTTTTCCCATCTTCATGCGACTATATTCATGTCCATGTCCACTCATAAAATTTTCCACTGCCTTCTGGTACTCTTTTTTTTTCTTCCCGATTCAATTTCATTTTCCCACTCGTATTTCCTGTTTAACCCCTTGAATCTGACGTTATGTTTAATTAGTACAAAGTTATGAGCCGACGTACGCATAAATTGTAGGTAAACTTGCTACTTATTAGGTCGTATTGAATGGAGGGCGCCGTTTGGAAAATTGGATTTCTTGCATTACTTTCCATTATATGTCTTACAGTGAGGAATTTATGGAATTGAAATGGATTGAGAGAGAAAAATAAGTTTATGCAGATATGGTTTTGATGGGAACGATTGATGAAGGGAAAATAATAAGATAATAAGACGTAGGAAAGCTGTTTGGTGAGAGAAGAGTTCATAAGAGGACGTATGTGGAAGAGGTGATTGATTTGAAATTATGAAAAGAGGCGAAGGACGAAGCCAGAAAAAATTTAAGATAAGCAATTAAGAAATAAGTTATCTTGAGGTTTTATTTTTCTATGTGACCAAGTGCAGCTTTTGCTTGACTGCTGAAAAGTTTCATCGTTCTTATAGCGAAAAACGGAAGTTTTGCCTTTTCGTGCTCATCCTTCATAACTTTCCTGAAGTCCTTCACTTAAATTTTTTGCTTATGTATTCATATCACATTTCTCAAAAGATTTATCACATTATAATTACTGGAGAAGGCGATTACAATGATTAGAAAACTGGAGGAAGTATTTTTCTTTCCGACTGGCTTCCTCTTGAAATTATGAAGAATTACTTAAAAAAATTCACAATAAGTGTCAATGAAAATCTGAAGTTAGGTATCATAATTTCCTATTTCATTGATACTATTTCCTTCAATAGAAGGAGAAAATTCATTAACTCTCATTTTGAGTCGGCATAGGCAAATAGTTAAATTTTAAAAAATTATGAAAACGTGAGTCATTTGACTAATTTCCTTCATACTAGTGTGTGTGTGTCGATACTTTTACCTCTGTTTCATTCTGGCCTTTTTTTCACAACTACTTTTCCGTTCATGTGACCTCGATATATCCTAACCCTGGCGTCTTCTCAACCACCAAAATATATAAATATTTAATGTTAAATATATCACTGATTCTATCCTTTTAGTGGCGCACCATTTTTTTTCATTTCACATGTTCATTTCAATGGAAATACACACGACAGAAACAAATATTATTGAATTCAATGTATATCGATAGTTGGTGGACAATATAAGATTATTATGAAAGGAATTAATTTAGGATGTGAGAAAGGTGAATGTAATTAATATTGTCAACGTCCATCATGGGTGACGTAAAATATACTCGTATACTGTATTATAAGAACCTCGTAAGAAAAGCTGATAACTAAAGGTAATGTGTTCATAATTTACAGCAGTAATTAAAACGCCCTGGAGTATTTTAATGGTTTCTTCTTCACTGTAGTTGTAACCTACTTGGTTACGGTAGAGTTACGATGGACGCTGTGACTAAACGGCAATTACTCTTAAGTCCTAGCTAACATGATATAATATATTCTTATATACCATACTACATGTAGCAATAGTCCAATTCTAATCTATCCATATTTTAATCTAATTTCTACCTGAATTTCATCCAATATGCCAATTTTTTCATGCACCTAGCTTCCCAGGATTTTGTATTACCGTCCTTAGCATCCTCGTAGAACCTATATTACCATCCTCAGCACTTCATTGCTTCACATTACTTCCTGCATCCACGTGCCTTGCCTCTTTAATGCAGGCCTGTCTCAATAAATCATTTAATTTTTATCTCCGATGGCTAACGCTAAGTGGCCGAAGTGTATAAAGGCGTGAAAGAAGCTATACTGCCCTCTCTCACTACTTCATTAGGATTTAATATCTCCTTGGAGTCGATCTAGGGATATCGGATTGGGGGCTTTAACTTCTCCTGGTTCACTCAACTCGGGTCGTTCCTGTGAAGTGGAACGGGAAGGTAGGGAAAATGAGAAAGATTAGAAATTGGCGAAGATAGGAAGGTTCGTGGCGATCGAGGTTGATGGAGGAGTGAGAGGAAGGGTGTGAGAGATTGTAGCCGGCAAGATGGATGGGACTCGAGCATGGGAAAGGGGGTCTAAACGGGGGAGGAAGAAGGAGGAGTGTTGCAGAAGGGTAGTGTGCTGGATGTGGAGTTTCAAGGGAGAAGAATGTGAAAACGATGGTGGGAGAGTCGCAAGTGTAAGAAGGAGAGATGGCGTGGTGGAAGTTGAAGAAGTCTCGGAAGACCGAGGGATGGAGATGGAGGAAGGAGATGGCAAGAAAGGTGTGGTTAGTGGGCGGAAAGGAAATAAACGGGTATCCATAAGAGTGATACAATGGTACAGGGTTTTTTTTGTCACCCACGTGGGCCACCCTACCTCCTTGTGCCCGTTTTCCTGCTTTTTTGAGCGAGAAGGAACTCGTGCGGAATCTCAATATTTTAGCTGACCTTCCCTGGGTTTTACGGAGACCATTCAGGGTGAACATGTTCACGGAATAGGTCAGACATTTACGATATTTCTCGAAGATATCAAGGGCAAAGAAATGGTAAATACCATCTAACGTTAGCCGATTCATGTGGGACGTGATAAAATACATGTGCTACGAAATAAATGGAAGCCATGGTATCGGCCAAGGAAATAATCACTTCGCTTATCTCGTATTTTATTTTTGCCATTTGATTTCGTTAGAAATCGAAAATAATTTGCGAACATTTTAATAATAGCTGATTTTCTCTTCTTTTGATTAAAAAATGAACACTTCGATCTAATAAAGCACGAGTATAATATTCCCACAAAATGTGTACCGCGAATTATTCAATTAACTCAATCTACGCCTGCAAACATTGGTTAGCTTCTTATCGTCATTCAAAAATAAAAATATTCTCTCACCGCTCAAAATCGTTTACACTTAAATGAAGGTAAATAATATTACTACATTATCTTCATTCGATCGTACGTTATGTTTTGGTGCTGAATGTTTAAGTCCTACGTTATTAATATATCTTCCACTTTATCAGGAGTTACAATAGTACGTTCCTGCCTAAACAATTGCAAATACATTGCACTATAGCAAATATAAGTAAATAACCATAAAAACCACCCTACTTACCCTATTGATTAACTATTGTATTACACTTTTAATTTGTCTTCGCTGTTTTTAGTGTCCGCATATTAAAAGTATTTCAATTGAATGAAGCAGAAAGTAATTCATTTTGAAATTAACAGGATTTGGTAACAAGAGATCGACGGCAGAGTTGGAATCACGATGTTCCGTGGTGGTAGTAGGGTATGAGATGAGTGACAAGTGGCGAGGAAGGAACATTGGCACGGCGGGTGAGTACCGTGGGGGTGCATGGGGAATTTCGAAAGGGCGCGGGATCAGGAGGAGGGACCGGGAGGCTTTAAGGGCTCCATGGGTTTGAAGGGACGCGGTGGCGCGTGTTAATGTCGTCGGCGGGTTCATTTCGACCCCCGTCGCTAAGTGTCCCTCGGCGGATATTAAGGGATGGCGAGCGGTCGTGCATGTGCGTGCTTGGCTGTGTGTTAGTGAGCGTGTGAAAGAATTACGGGGGGATGGGCTACTGCATGGCATCCCGTGCCCCATCAGACTGATGAACGTCAAAGAGGGGGGCAGACGGGGGTAATGCGCTCCGAGTGGACTGCAGAAAGACGTCGCTGGTGTCGAAGAGCCTCAGGAGATTTTATGACCTACCTTGAGTCTTAGTCTCCCTCGGCCTTTGCAATGAAATTTATTGCGAAAAGTTTTACGACCTATCTTTCATAGGAAAAGTACCTATTTCGTTATTTTCGGAATCCTAGTAGGTTCCCGTTTCCATGGTGTTAATCCTTTTGCTCCTGCAGCATTTGCTCCCCCACAGATGGCGTTATGTACCGTGAAACTTCTCAAATGTTCTTTTTTATTATACTCCATTCTGGCCAATGGTATTTCGTTCTGTATTCTGTAAAATGAAATATTTTTCAAATGAAGTACCTTGAGCGATAAAAACGTTTGAGATTATTTAAATGAATATGATCGAATAGCATTATGAAAACGTTTCCGAAAGATGTGTATTTTATATTGCTAACTATTTAATTGTTTCTGAGAAAATAATTACTTATTTGCGATTTGAATCTAGAACAGTTTTAATTGCCGCTTACAATAATTAGTCTCATAATCTTGCTTTAAAATGTATCTGGTGCATGGGGTGATAAAGTGCACAGGTGTTTGTATGGTATGCTGAAACCTAATTTAATGTGCAAACAGTCAAAATATGAGTCGAATTTTTTCTCTTTTATCACATCCGTAGTTTTAAACATTGGCTAGTAAAATGAAATAGTTGAAAGAAAATAATTTTGAGTAAAAAATCTTCATGAAACAATGCCGTGCCATATTTTATTTCATCTATCTGGTCAACAGAGATATATCTTACAAAGAGAAAAATATAATCAATCCTAGCATCTAGATATAAATGCTGACGAATGGTTTTGAGCTGATCGTAAAAGTAGTATTCTAATTTGAAACTGGCATTTTTATTAATTGCGTATTTTTTATATTGCGTTCAACCATGACAATGACTAAATATTAATGAAAATGGGCTTTAACCCATCATTATTATGATGAATAGTTATTAGTTTTATGAATTTTCGAAAGAATATGTTTCTCTCTTTCGCAAACTGTTCCCGTCTGGCGTAGTTTTAGTGCAAAAATCGCACTATTCCAATAACAAAATTTTGTACTCCTCTATGAACTCCGGTCGAATAAAAGTACTTTACATTCTTAAGCAGCATACATTATTTTGTGCCAATAAATCAGTGTAGGGAAAGAAAAAATTAGATTTTTTGCGCAATTAATATTGTTCGACCGAACGCGGTTTCAACGCTATTGCGTCATTTTTAAGACACTTATATGAATCCTGTAGTCACAGTTCCTTTGGGCTTTCCCTGGGAGTGAAGGAGGATGGAAAAATATAGAAAGTGAAAGCGAACTGGGAGCCCAAATGCGAATTATTGCTTCGACAATGATGTGAGAGCTTTCAGTTCAGTCGACCAAATAAATTTATCGTGCGGAAAGTGCCAAGTACTCCTTTCTGTCATGGAATGATTTAAAAAATCATTTTCCAGTATTATTTCCACTCGAAATTTACATATTTCTTTATGTGCGTATTTTTGGGAAGCATTATAGTGGCATAGACTGAATTACTGTTGGTTAAGGATAATTTTTGAAATAGTGGTCGTTCCTAAACTTCAAACCTAAATAATTGATGCATCCAAAGTGAACGCGAAAATGATATTACAAATTCATACACCGCCACCAACTCAAATGAAATAGAATATAAGATTGTTCAAGTGGCAATGATCTCACAAAATTACAAATGTAATAGATTCACGTGGGGATGCATTCGGATTAGCGGTACGATAAATTGAGACTGATAACCCGGACTCACTAAATGGGGCTGAATATTTCATTGATGAATGGAGGGGATATTAATGTTACCCCGAAACTCATATACCTGTGCACCGCCCATTTCGAAGGATCGAAACGTTTTCGATCGCACGGGTGACCACATCAGCAGGTTATATCCCATTGATAATGGTTAATGGTTCTTCGACATTTAGTCCATATGGATCAGAAATATCGGATCGGATATTCAGTGGAAATATTAAAAACCTAACCTAACTAAGGAACATACAAGCAAATAACCCATTAGAAATTATGGTGAAATTTATAAGAATAATGATACCATGCAAATAACCATGCCAATCTTCACTCAAACGTACTTTGCCTTCCCTTTATTTGGTAATTTGGTTATTTTGAAATATCCTCTGAAAAATTCCTTTTCTCGGAATTCTCTCAAATATTTAATAAAAATAAAAGGTTGAAGTTTTATTTTTTAGCCAGAATCAGTTACTGTTAACACAAGATATTTCAGATGTTTTAGTATATATATATATATATATATATATATATATATATATATATATATATATATATATATATATATATATATATATATATATATATTCTGTGTATTGTCAAATGTAAAATGGTTTGCAAACGGCACCATAAACTTAGCGATTTTAATGAGGTGACTAACTTTCTCCTGTTGATTTGCCTTCTAATAATTGGTAGCTGAGCCCAAAACACGATGAAATTTGATGTAAAGGCTAAAGCCTGTATCGTGCTTATGTAAATACTTTAAATACATACGATAATTATTGACTAGTAAAATGTGTAAAAACTATTTTGACATTCATTTACAAGGTGAGTTCCAAAAGTAATGCATTTGATTTTCCCACGCCGCACCTATTGGTTAAAGTGGGAGCAAACTGCTTGCAGTACTCATAAGGGACGCTGAAATTTACCACAAAACCGGTCTCAGTGCTTTTTAAGCTGCGAAAGCGGCAGGACGTCAGTTCTTGTAAACCTCTGCGCGCCGATTGTGTCACGAAAAAAATGAATTCGACGATCGAGCAACGTTACGCGATTGCCAAGTTGTGTGCTAAACTGAAAAAATATCTAGAGAGGACTAACAATATAATTTGTGAGGCTTACGGGCACTCTGCTATGCCCTTCTTAAATGTTTTCAGATGGTTAAAGGCCTTTATGGAGAGCCGAGAATAGGTTAAAGTTCACGATGAACAACGCTCGGGGCGCCGTGAAACAGCAAAACCGTCAGCGATGTGGCTCGTGTTCGACAATTGTTGGAAACTGACCGTCCATTGGGTATCAAGATGGTTACCAATGAGCTGAACTTCTCGTCTAGCAATGTGTTACACATTGTTACTAAAGATTTAGCGATGAGGAAAGTGTGCGCCAAGCTCGTGCCCAAGATGTTGTCAGACGACCAAAAAACCAACCGAGTGGAAATTTCAAGTGAACTTTTGCAACGCATTGAAAATTGACCTGATTATTTGGACAAAGACATCACTGGTGATGAAATCTTAGTTTTTTTCATATGATCCATAAACAAAACGCCAAAGCTCTGAATTGCACACCGACCACTCCCTTATATTTTATAAATTACTTATAAGATATAATAATAGTATTAGTTTCGGAAGGCACCCTGTATCACTTCCTCCTATCATCTATCGTCATTATCATCAGCATTTTATCCTGAAACATATTTCAATCTTGATATTGGTTGTCTGTAGCCCGCTACTCTTCACCTTCTAATTCTAACTCTTTACCATATCTCCTTAGATATAAAGATATCTAAAATATATAAAGATATATAATAATATATATATATATATATATATATATATATATATATATATATATATATATATATATATATATATATTATATATATTATATATATAAAATAATATATATATATATAGGATATAAAGATATATAATATATATATAAAGATATATTAAATCTCCTTAGATAAATAAGGATTCTTCTCTGATCTGCTGGTCTAAACATATAACAAAAGGTTTAATCCTCTTTGCATGGATTGATAACGTGTTTTGTCTTTTTTATTAATAATTGATAAACTACCCTTAACTTTTGAATTATAGATATTATTGAGTTTCCATCTAATAACAGGTGGGGAGCCACAAAATGTTTATTTGATAGTTGTGTCCATCCAAAAACCTACCTTAAACGGTAGATTACCTATTAATAATAATCTAACAACAATATATTTTCCTTTATTGAGCTGCTTCAGAGGCAGGTAAAAGTTTCCAGTTGCATGAATATCTCTCTTGTGGACCATATTGCCACTCCAACTAAGTGAATATCAGTATCTTAATTATTATTTTCATATTATGCAGACATCTTTAAAGTATTTTGCCCTTGATCAATGCAGGCTTTGTCCTCTGCAAAACTTTGCATGTTCACTTATTGTCGGAGTTATTTTGTTAGTTTGATATCTTGAAGCGTTAATTTCCCAAAGTTACTTCTCTCAAACATGCGTTGAATACCAATAGAGCAAATTCGCATTTCTACATAAATCTGTTATTTTTTTCTGTATTCATGGCCTTTAATTTTCCTTTCGGCGACTTGGTTCTTGCATAGTTCAATGCATTACTTTTTTATTTGTAATCAGTCGAAAAGCTTTGAAAGTGAAGCCAATTTAGGGTATTATCGGAAATTTATAGTAAATTTAAAGATAGTAGTACTTTGCGCCCGATATATCACCATATTAGATAAATCATCCGTCTAAAATAAAATACGAAGGACTGATGGACTAATGAACGCGTCTTTCTAATTGAGCCATTGGTGACATTATGGATCATTGTATTATAGAATCGGACCGTCTCTCGTCATTGACTGCTGATTTTTAGGTACACATACATAGTGGGCTAAATTCTTCATCAGGTGGCTAATGATCTCGTTACTCTTAATTTGATTCATGCTAACAATATTTCGTAAAAATGGCGTTTTTTGCGGGAAACTCATTGTTATTTCCGTGATTCATTGCCAATCGGTTCAATTATCAATGCGTCGTGGCGCCACGGCGGGAAAAGGGAAGAAAAAAACATAGCCATTCATTGTTCAGGCGGTGGACAGTGGAGCAGGAGTTTAAAACGTGGGGAATTAATTGGGTTGTGATAAATCTCGAATCGATTGAATGAATATCGCGCCGTCGACCTTCTCCTTTTTCTGGGGCGAGCCAATCACAGTGTGGCTGCCTTCTCTGCTCGTGCTTCCCCAGGCCAATGGGGCAGTGCGGAGGGGGTTGGTTGATGAACGGCAGTGGATAAATTGAGCCGAGCGGAATTGCGGAGCGTGGCGTCCTCAGAGAGGCGCGAAAAATAAAAGAGCTCCCTTTTTCCGAAAAACCCTTTTTCTTCGCCGCGGTTGGAAAGGAGGATTCAATCACCAAATACATGTTAACTATCGCTCATAGACGAGGAGATCGGCTGTGTTCTATTTTCGTTCGCGTTCCGTCTGTTATTGATCCTTTTGCAATTGAGTTATGTGAACATATGGTGATGGAGAAAAAGGTTGGAATTCTTCCACCATAATATTTTAATAAAGCTTGAAAAATTTTATTGTTGTCTTATGATAGGATTCATTATTATCTAGAAATGCAAAGTGGTTGTATTAATCTGGTATTATAATTTCAGCTCTTTGAGCGTGGTAGGATAAGTTTCCTATCTGAAAGGAGAAACATAGTAAAGAAAACCTTAATTCGGTGGTGAAAAATCTTGGATAAATATTGTGATTTTGCATAGGGAATATTAATTTTTCGATTCGATAGCGTGATGTAACCTCAGCCAGCTGTCAACCATATTCTTCACCGAAAGCACTATTCTACGCATAGGTCACATAGGATTTTAAATATAATTTACATATATTCCCTTAAAAAATGTTTGCATGGATTTAAGTTTAAATCATTGTTTCCTCGCTAGCTTATTTGGTAGAGCATCTTCCCGGCAAGGCAAAGACCCGCAGTTCAAGTTTCATTTTAGAGGTGTTTTTCAATTTTCTGATGAAATTTAAAGAAGCTTCTTATTTGTCATATTAATTACTTTAATGAAGATTGATTCACAGATTACTGCAAAATATTACCACCCAAATATTTGATTTGATTTTAACTAATAGTTACATTGGTATTATAACCAAAGTTTAAAGACAAGACATGAATTAGGTGTCGTCAGAATCTACGTGCGTCACATTGTTTAAATATCCATAGGAATACTTAATGCTTAGAGTCAGGTCACTAGTCATAATTTGAACGTTCAGTTACAACAGAAGGTGTTGAATGGTGAAATCATTTTTTCTTGTGTGTGTTTCTTTGATGAATACCAAAGATTTTTAGTAAAAATAAAACTGGAATTGACGGGTTTTGTAAATGGAATAGCAATTTTTGAGAAACGGGTACCAGTTCTTTTGTATCCAAATAACTACGTCAAATCATAAATTGTACATGTTCTTCAAATAATTTTTTAAAATATTTATTCATCACCAAGAAAAATATCACTTTCAGAAAGTGACCATTCGTAACGTTTAACGATTAAAATATAAAATTTATTCATACCAATTAGTCATATGTTGTGTGCATTTTAGAATATACATAAAATACAAACTTCAGGTTCCTTCTAAACTACTATGTAACTATAGTTGGTGCGCTTTTGATTGCTACCCGATTACCGTGGCCCAATTCCGACTAATGCGATCAAAAATATTTGTGATTCCAGTTAGATGCTGTTCACATCGACCAGGATGATTTTTGTACTGACGATCAGGAAGAAAAGACTTTGGTCACAGGGAATAGAGGCAGCCAACTATAAATATGTGGAACATGAATACGCATGAGTAGGTTTTATGCTCATGCGTCTGAATTTCTTGCCATATTGAGTGAAACCTTTGGCGATACGGGCTCAGAGAGGTGTGTGTGTGTGGTTAATTTTAAATCGGATTAATTGGTGGTGCCCTTCGCAGCTCTATGTAAATGGGCGTCGAATTCCTCGTGCTGGTGTATTGGGTAAATAGACTCTGTAAGATGCTTGAATGAATGTTAATTTAACGAACCGCAGGCTTTGCATGGATTATAAGCCAGCATATTATAGCGTGGTTAGATCAAAACGTATATTAGTAGGTGGAGAAGGCGCCTGGTTTTGGAGAGATCGACAGACTTTGATATCATATACCGCAAAACTGTGGTCGATTGGAACTGGGACAATTAGGAACAGATAAACCTAGAGAGACCAGAGAAAATCTTGTGCCAAAACTGTTTTAATCATTACATTTCTCAGTAAGAGTAATTTTCATTAAAATTTTTATACAATGAAATAAATTTTTTCGTGTGAAAGTTATAATTTTTATAATTACGATGATCTAATTAATTATTTAAAATATCAAATGACAGTATAACCAAAAATATATCTTTCCTCCAACCCAAACCAGTATCATATGGTGGATGCACATTAAATTATCGCGACATATAGTATCATGTGATATGCTTTTAAGACCACTCTCAGAATTTATGGCACACAAAATGAGTTATTCTTTTACAAAATATAGTTATAAATACCAAATTGAATAAAATATATTATAAAGTTAATAAAATTAAAATATTATAAATTAAGTACATAAATATATAAAGTAAGGCAATAGTGAAAATCAATTATACAATATATCTCATTTCTCTTGCATTTTAAAATAACACAGGCCTACAAAAAAATTTTTTTTTGTTGCCGAGAATCTTCGTAACGATTTTCACTATATTTTTAGAGCTGAATCTAAATATGAAATCCGTTTTTATTTAACAGCTCTACTTTTTTAGATATGGCACATCCTACGATTAGTTGTTTTAATATTTGATATATTCCGGAAAATAATTTTCAAAGTTAAATAAATCTATAAGTATACTAATTTATAACCACTCTGCGGTGTTCCTTTTATTTTCAATAAACTGTCAGTAAGTTTTATGTATATTTCTATATTGTAGGCCAATGAGATAATTATTAATATAATATTCCCATGTCATCATGGAGAAGATTTTTTTACGTAAGTAACAACATATATATATATATATATATATATATATATATATATATATATATATATATATATATCTTGAAAACTATAGCTGATAGGAAAAAACTAGTGTCATAATTGGATTCAGCACCCCAATTGTTCTTTAAATTAGCATTAAAAGCTCCGGCACCAAAACCATTGTTGGCCTGTGTTATTAATATAATATTCCCATATCATCATGTAGAAGATTTTTTTACGTAAGTAACAACATATCTATATCTTGAAAACTATAGCTGATAGGAAAAAACTAGTGTCATAATTGGATTCAGCACCCCAATTGTTCTTTAAATCAACATTAAAAACTCCGGCATCAAAAACACTGTTGGCCTGTGTAATTGATATTAAATCCCTTTATGGCTTTGTATCTCATCAAGAAGAATGCAATAAACTAATTTATCTTCATTTGCGTCATATTCTCGTACTTTGTATGTTGCCTGATCCCATGTATTTGCCATATAGTTTCTATTTATATTTTCTCCATCTCTTTGGAATCTTTCCTGGTTCAGTCAAAATTATCGTGACTTTTATTTCATTACTTGCACAGGCTTTCACGATTCCCTTTGGGACAACATTGCTCTCCTGAACTATGCACCTACTGTATATACCTGCCTTTCACCCTTTCTTTTTTAACTTTTTATATCCTCACTATCCGTCGTCTTTCACGATATTTTCAACGATTTAGTTTATTGCCTGAGTTAATTATTCAACTCTTTGAACTCATTTCAACCTAACTCTGGCTATGCCGTCCTCCATTTTCTTCTCTCGTATGTTTTGATATTCGTTTTTCCCTTAATTCATGATGTCATGTGCTTGAAATAATTGCATCCTTCGCTGTCGGCTCGACGAATGTCCTAGGGTTTCGAGTTCCTCATTTTTAAGGAATCATTTTCTCTATGTTGTCCATTATGACATTCTTGGGATGGATGAGTGTAGTAGTTTCCTGTTTCTTTCCTTTACAGTGTGTACATTGTTACATCATCATACAAATAGCCACCACCCTGGGTTTCGTGGCCTTACTGATGAAAAGTCGCTGTCTTTTACCAGGCAGGCTCTTACCCTTCTTAGGCTTCTTACCTATCTGGCTAGCATTGGTTAGCTTGCCTGAAGTAAATATCATTGCTACCAACACGACAACTCTTGGTGTCAGCAGAACGTATAAGCTCTTACATCACTTCAAGGTTGTAGTCCATCTAGGGTAATTCATTTTATTAAAAATCATATAAATTTAGGATGTACTGAAAAAATACTTTACGAAATTGATATTTCTTTATTTTAGTCTTCCTATTATTCTATCATTACTAGTAAATGAAAATTTATTGTCTTGAATTTGAAATGTTTACCGGAATGAATCATCAAATAAATAGGCATCATTTCCTTTTAATTTAATTCGAGATGCTTAACATTCTTGTCTATTGTTTACCCAAATGAATTCATTGGAACTTTTGATTTTGAATACACATTTTTAGGTATGTATTGTTATTTATTATACTGCCTTACTGATTCCTTAAATACTGCTATATGGCTCTATATGGTTATTTTTAGTCTTAAAATACCACCTTAGAAAAAATATTTGGGTTAAATATATCCAATTTTTATTCCTCTCCGCATGACTTTTCATCTAATAATGTCACCCAAACTTGTTTTTCCTAAGCTACCGCGATATGATTACGTTCAGGCGAATATACGCCAAATTCTCTCCTTTCTCATACTTTGCATCGGAGCGATATGGTCAGTAGTAAACAAATCTATCAGGCGAAGAGAATAGTTTCATTATAAATAAAATTCGCTCCCTGTGACTCTTGCAAAATTTGACTATCTATATCATGACCGTATGCCATGGGTACCACCTAATACTCAATATTGATTTTGATTCTCTGTTTGTTTCAGAAAAAATACGTACTGTATATATAAGAAAGCCTAATAGGAAGAGTTGACCCCAGCCGTACTCTTAGATTCTTGACCCAGTCAACTCTTCCCATTATTTCATACGACCGTAGTTACCGTTCGCCTCATACATAAGAAAGCCTTTCCTTAGTTACCCTACAATAGGGGTATAATAAAAATTCTTTTCCATTCCCAATCACATTTTCATGATATTCTAACAATTTGGATTTTAAATTTTCGTTTCACTGAGTTACATATAGTAAATGTAAAAGATATGCCGCATTTTAGGGTTTCATTTGTCACACATGGTTTTCCCCACAAAATATTTTTGAGAGATAGGGTTTCAGACCCAAAATGCCTTTAGTGTCGAGTTTAATAGCACAAGTTCTTGGCCTCTTGCCCCATTATCCCTGGATACCAAACTTTCAAAAACCTACCGCCTCACACTTTTGCTCTCGCCTTGTCTGTTGAGGCCAATCTTCCCAGAGGAGGAACAGAGACCATGAAAGCCCAGAAGTAGATCATCGTAATGGTATTAGAATGCGACTCCTTTTTTGCATTTGTAAGAGGTATTTCGGATGCTTCTCCGAATGCATCATGGTTGGTTAATAATTATATAATTAGTAGTAGCTTTCCCGGTTAGTGTAGAATTTTGATGGGCCTTGAGAACTATTTAATAATGTAATCTTTCATTCTAACATATTAATTGCTCAAAGTATCATTAAATCTGAGAATACATAGAACGAAAACTCATTATATAGCTGTGAATAATTTAAAGTTCCCTTAATTTCATGCAAAATGGCTATTATTTCCTCTTTATACCAATTTGTCCTAATATTCTCCTCACTGGGATTGTTACCAAGGATCTTTCCTTCTTAGTATATATTTAAAATAAATGTCTTCACTTTTCATATTTTTCAACCATATTTATCTCTTGTCTTATCATGCATACAACTTCAAAGTTTGCTTTTTAATCGTCCATTTCATTTTCTCCGTTATTCCCTATTCTAATTTTATTATTGACTCCTTCTTATAAGCAGTATAAGTTTCCAATTTGTCTCTTCCATCTGATATAGGTTTATAGTTTATCTATCATAATTGGTTTTTACTCCGTGAATTGATTTTCAGAAACTGTTTTAAGCTTAGTTTAAGTGTTTACTTAAAACCTACCCTTTCTGCCACAGGTTCTTGCATTGACGTCATTCTTCCAAATCATTATTCTCGTACTGTACTCCTCTCGGGAAAATTGCGCTCCTCAGAATCTGCCTGCCTTCAGAATCTTGCTTTTGCTTGTGATTTCCTTTTACATGGTCCTCCTACTCCAGGATGTGATAGCAAAACATTACGTTTCAGTGTTTCAATAAATCAGTACCACATGCTATTGTTTTTAATCGGCAGTGGATTGCAACTTAAGTATTTATAAATGATAATTTCTGCAAATATTAAAGTTAGAAAACATTTTTTGACCCCTCCATTATTTAGGTGAAATTTAAAACAGACAGAACTTGGAACTAACTAACTTATATTTTGAATATATTTAGGGGTATGTCGTTTATGAGCGGAGCATTCACAAATACCTCGGTATCGATATTTACCTTAAATAGAGGGATGGAGAAAATTTTAGTGATGGTTTCTTGTAGCATGTACGTTGAAGAGTTTCAGACTCTAATTTTCGGGTAAATCTATTTGCGTAGATTTGTCTTTCATTGTGGATATGTATATAAGTTGAATCCATTAAGCTGGATAGACACATATTCGTATTAGGATGTTTAAAATTTGGTATGAAAAGGGAGGAAATTTGGGAAGATATTAGTTGACAGCAAAAAAAGTTGAATTAAAAAAGAAAAAAGTTATTGAGAGGTTGTCCTTTGATAAAAAATTAATATCACCAGCGTGGTAGCTAAATAACAGCCTCGCATCCCCTCAACCAGAAATCGCGCGTTCGGTTCATTTGTCTTTGTTTTAGAATTTACAAAAATATAATTAAATTTATAAAAATATTATTTGATGTTTATTAAATAAAAAAATTGGCTAATTTGTATTTTTTTATATTTATTTTACTTGAAGATGATGTAGAGAAAATGCGTAGTGGTACTTTAATGTTAAATTTAAAACAATAAGCGACGCATCATCTTCATTGCTTGAATGAAGTCGCAATGCGACATGGCACCGGCGTGGTATATTTGCAGTCTACGCGCCTTAATCGTACACAGCCGTAGCATAGGACGTCGACCCGCATCCTTCCTCTTTCGCGCCCCTTCTTCCACGTCAATTTGCTCCCGACCATGTCCACCCTTTCGGTCCTCACGCCTCAAGGGGAGAAAATGATGGCGTCATCACCTTAGGGCCACACTCCTTTTTTCCGAGCGGCCGACAGACCTCTTCCACCCTTCCCAACCGGTCCTCCTTATCTCCGGTCCCCTTTCATCCCACTCTGACGGGGGCCTTCTTCGGCCGTCTCAGCCCTCTTTAACTCTCTCCTCATCCCCTTCGAACTGGAAACCAGACGCTCACTCGTGTGCACCGATCGACCCGGTATGTCTTTAAGGCCGATCCCGATCTGCTCCTCAAAATTCCAGGAAGATTTTTGTCCCGGCGAATGGTTCTCCTTCTGCGGGACGAGTATGTTAAATGGCCTCTCAGCGCTAGATTATGGTGTACACGTTATGAAAGCAAGACTTCACCGAAAGATATGTTTAGCTTTCAGTTATAATACATACGTCACCCCTTCCAACAGATGACTACAGTCAACCAGTTTAACTGCATAAGGACTGTTGAAGTGGACGGAAAAGTGGACGTTTATGGCACAAATTTGGAATCTGCCCGAACAAAATTGTATTCTTATCTGAAATATGTCGAAATGCTCTTAACTAGTCCTTCAGTCAAAAAGTCAAAGTGACAAATTTTTATGCCCATTGGGTTGTGAGTTGATTTTCTTGAATATACTATATATCGCATTTGACAGCAAGAAATCATCATTATTTTGCTCTTATTTTTCGAAAGTAGAAACTGTAACGTATTATACGAGCCGTATACCGTAATAATTATCAATCCAAAATCTAATTTTTCATTCATTTTTCTAATTAAATATATTTATCTGAAAGTACTTTAAAAAAATGGTAATGAATTTTAGGACTGACTGATTAATCTAATTAACATAAATTATCATAGAATAAAATCAGAACTGTATTTTTTATTACATAGAGGGCACGTTACGAAATTTTCTTTTGTAAACTTATGCAAAAGGCCAAAAAAAAGGGGTTTACTTTTTCAGTACACTTCGCAATTTTATTTTTTGGGATATATTTAAAATCTTTTTCAATCAACAGGTCGTGCGCCATCAAATACAATGCAAAGGCTCAATTTTTGCCAAAATTAAAGTTATTTTCATTATCTCGAGCGTTACCGGAATGCATCTGACCTAATGCATCCAACTACAGCAAATGAAACTGGGGTTACACACTGGATAGCTCACGGTGAAATATAAATAGCCTTGCTTAATCAAAATCATACATTAAACTGCTGCCTATCTCTCCCCTGTGCCATAAATGAGTGGAACTTCCTTAGGATACGATTCAAAAGCGTTACCGGTTTCAAATCATTCGCATAAAAAATAGCAGCCTCGTATGATATAGGATTACGAATCTAGCGGGGTGACAATCTGGACCGTGTGTCTTTTCTTTGGGATAAAGGGTGGACTGTGTGTATGGCCGTTTGGATCCGGCTCCGCGCAGTGAGTGCATGGGTGGGGTCATTGGTAGAAAAGTAAATAAATTGACCTTATAGAATCATTATTTGGTAGGTGTGTTCTTTGCTCCTCCTCTAGTCTTCTTCAAACCCCATGGTCGTTCCACTGAGTATCATTCATATCTCGTATTTGCCTTCACCATGTTTTGATGACCTCCCAAGTTGCCGTCGCAATCTTTCTCAAGCCATAGGGTAGGTAGCATCAAGGTGACAAGAGAAGACCGTGTTTTTTATGTTAGTTTGAAAAAACGATGCTTATTTTATAACAGAAACACCGTTTGTTCTACGATACAAGAGAAAATTCCCTTCTTCCATGTTTGCTCAATAAATTGCACCTACATTCGTACTAGTTAATAGTGTCTTCAAATATTACATCAAGCAATGCAGGTGTGGTTTAATGGTCATTCAATTATATTTAAGCTGTTAACATATTTTACACAAAATTAATTCCCTATCAAACAAATATATGGTTTATACCATACTCAGTATTGGCTATTTGCATGATATGCATTAATTTTCAATTCAAATACGCGTCCGGCAGCAGAAAATAGCTGAAACATCTTAAGTCATTAAGGTTATAACATGTCAGCGTGTGACACATTCTTCACGACGTGAATTGATTCCATTTTGATATATCCGGTTATATCATTCTTATAGCATTTCTTACAAATGCAGGAGTTTCTGTATGAAGTATTTCATTATTATAAGAATTATTCATTGAAGGTTTGCGGTGCATTGCAAAAACTAAACCTAAAATGTAGTAAAATAAAAATCTAAATGTAGTCTAACAAATACTTTAGGAAACTAAATAAAATCCCCTTCACATTTTGATTAAATATATCTACAGATCGTTTGACGAGGCTAAGTTCCGACTTCACTAATTTTCCGATGTGAATATCTTCTTCTTAGCTGTTGAATGTTGAATGAAACGTAGCTCCTAATGGGTTATATTTTTTCTAAACTCCTTGATTGAATGTAGCTATTTTATGTAAACTTTCCTAAAATGGTACGAATCTTCTTTATCTCAGTCTTATAATTAGGTAATCTACAAGTTAAGGTGGGTTTTTGGATGGACACTACTATGAAATAAATATACTATATTGTAACTCCAAAATAAACCCAATCCAGCAACCTACTCGACATCAGGTCCCTCTTCATCTCTGTGTACTTCCTTCCTCCCATCATCCCGTCCGACATCTTTATCCTGTTCCTGCCCTTACCTCGCTTGCCCAACATTCTCCCCTCTATTACCCTCTTCAACATTCCACTACCGCTCAATACGCCTTTCATCCATTTTTCCTGCCTCCATAGGATATCTCTCAACAAACCCCTCTCCTCACCCACCATCTGCAGTACTTCATTTGTTTTCCTTTCGGTCCATTTCACCTTTTCCATCTTCTCTACACCAACATTTCAAAAGCCACCAATCTGCATCTATCCTCCTGCTTCATCGACCACGTTTCCGCACCGTACTAGCTACGCCCGCTAGTAATATCTACGCACGCAACGTAATAGCTACGCTCCATATCAATGTCTTTACGAGTCTTGTCTTAACATCCCTACTCAACGTCCCCGTTATCAACTCCCATCTCCTTGCGAAAGCCTCCTTGCCTATCGCAATTCTTCTCCTTACGTCCCTCTTACTTTGACAGTGTTGGTCCAAAACACTTCCGAGATTCGTAAGCTGTTCTACCTGCTCCATTTTTTCCCCGCCTATTTTAATATTTAGCTTAGCCTTTTTCTTTCTGGGAAATTGCATAACCTTTGTTTTAGTAATATTGATTTTCATCCCACATCTATCGCACTGAACCTCCAATTCACTCAGGAATGCTTGTAACACATTGGCTGACTGAGTTACTAATGCTTGGTCATCGGCAAACCTAACCGATTTTACGAATTTCCCTCCGACTTTCATTCCTAACTCTAGTTCTTCCCATGCATCTTTAATCATTTCCTCCACATATATGCTGAACAGCACCGGTGACAATGGGAAACCCTG